>VHIG01000022.1:0-74933 GCA_008121275.1 Drosophila lowei | reverse complement strand
TCTGCCAGCGGATATAAATTGCCCGCCAGCGGAGATTAAATGTCTGCCAGCGGAGACAAGATGTCCGCCAGCGGAGATAAGTTTTCCGCCAGAGGAGATAAGTTGTCCGCCAGCGGAGATAAGTTTTCCGCCAGCGGATATAAATTTCCCGCCAGCGGAAATAAGTTGTCCGCCAGCTGAGATAAGTTGTTCGCCAGCTGAGATAAGTTGTTCGCCAGCGGAGATAAGTTATCTGCCAGCGGATATAAATTGCCCGCCAGCGGAGATAAATTGTCTGCCAGCGGAGACAAGATGTCCGCCAGCAGAGATAAATTGTTCGCCAGCGGAGATAAGTTGTTCGCCAGCGGAGATAAATTGTCTGCCAGCGGAGACAAGATGTCCGCCAGCCGAGATAAATTGTTCGCCAGCGGAGAAAAGTTGTCCGCCAGCGGAGAAACGTTGTCCGCCAGCGGAGATAAGTTGTCCGCCAGCGGAGATAAGTTGTCCGCCAGCGGAAATAAGTTGTCCGCCAGCGGAGATAAGTTGTTCGTCGGCGGAAATAAATTTCCCGCCAGCGGAGATAAATTGTTCGCCAGCGGAGATAAATTGTCCGCCAGCGGAGATAAGTTGTCCGCCAGGCGGAGATAAGTTATCCGCCAGCGGAGATAAATTGTCCGCCAGCGGAGATTAAGATGTTCGCCAGCGGAGATAGAATTGTCCGCCAGCGGAGATAAGTTGTCCGCCAGCGGAGATAAGTTGTCCGCCAGCGGAGATAAGTTTTCCGCCAGCGGATATAAATTTCCCGCCAGCGGAAATAAGTTGTCCGCCAGCGGAGATAAGTTGTCCGCCAGCGGAGATAAGTTGTTCGCCAGCGGAGATAAGTTGTCCGCCAGCGGATATAAATTGCCCGCCAGCGGAGATAAATTGTTCGCCAGCGGAGACAAGATGTCCGCCAGCGGAGATAAGTTGTTCGTCGGCGGATATAAGTTTCCGCCAGCGGAGATAAATTGTTTTCCGCCAGCGGAGATAAGATGTCCGCCAGCGGAGATAGTTTGTCCGCCAGCGGAGATAAAGATGTCCGCCAGCGGCAATAAGTTTTCGCCAGCGGAGATAAATTGTTCGCCATCGGAGATAAATTGTCCGCCAGCGGAGATAAGTTTTTCGTCGGCGGAGATAAGTTGTCCGCCAGCGGATATAAATTTCCCGCCAGCTGAGATAAATTGTCCGCCAGCGGAGATAAGTTGTTCGTCGGCGGATATAAATTTCCCGCCAGCGGAGATAAATTGTCTGCCAGCGGAGACAAGATGTCCGCCAGCGGAGATAATCCGCCAGCGGAGATTGTCCGCCAGCGGAGATAAGTTGTCCGTCGGCGGAAATAAGTTTTCCGCCAGCGGAGATAAGTTGTTCGCCAGCGGAGATTTGTGGTTGTTTGTCCGCCAGCGGAGATAAGTTGTTCGTCGGCGGCAATAAGTTTTCCGCCAGCGGAGATAAGTTGTTCGCCAGCGGAGATTAGTTGTCCGCCAGCTGAGATAAGTTGTTCGCCAGCGGATATAAGTTTTCCGCCAGCGGAGATAAGTTGTTCGCCAGCGGAGATAAGATGTCCGCCAGCGGAGATAAGTTGCTCGCCAGCGGAGATAAATTGTCTGCCATCGGAGATAAATTGTCCGCCAGCGGAGATAAGTTTTTCGTCGGCGGAGATAAGTTGTCCGCCAGCGGATATAAATTTCCGCCAGCTGAGATAAATTGTCCGCCAGCGGAGATAAGTTGTTCGTCGGCGGAAATAAATTTCCGCCAGCGGAGATAAGTTGTTCGCCAGCGGAGACAAGATGTCCGCCAGCCGAGATAAGTTGTTCGTCGGCGGATATAAATTTCCCGCCAGCGGAGATAAATTGTCCGCCAGCGGAGACAAGATGTCCGCCAGCGGATATAAATTTCCGCCAGCGGAGATAAATTGTCTGCCAGCGGAGATAAGATGTCCGCCAGCGGAGATAAGTTTTCCGCCAGCGGAGATAAGTTGTCCGCCAGCGGAGATAAGTTGTCCGCCAGCGGAGATAAGTTGTTCGTCGGCGGAAATAAGTTTTCCGCCAGCGGAGATAAGTTGTTCGCCAGCGGAGATTTGTGGTCCGCCAGCTGAGATAAGTTGTCCGCCAGCGGAGATAAGTTGTTCGTCGGCGGAAATAAATTTCCCGCCAGCGGAGATAAATTGTCTGCCAGCGGAGACAAGATGTCCGCCAGTGGAGATAAATTGTTCGCCAGCGGAGATAAGTTGTTCGCCAGCGGAGATTAGTTGTCTGCCAGCGGAGACAAGATGTCCGCCAGTGGAGATGAGTTTTCCGCCAGCGCAGATAAGTTGTTCGCCAGCGGAGATAAGTTTTCCGCCAGCGGAGAAACGTTGTTCGTCAGCGGAGATAAGTTGTCCGCCAGCGGATATAAATTTCCCGCCAGCGGAGATAAATTGTCTGCCATCGGAGATAAATTGTCCGCCAGCGGAGATAAGTTTTTCGTCGGCGGAGATAAGTTGTCCGCCAGCGGATATAAATTTCCCGCCAACTGAGATAAATTGTCTGTTAAAGTTATTTTATTTGTAATACAGCAGAAGTTCAGTATACAGATTTATATGTGCTTCCGAGTAACATACGCAAGAGACTGACGCCGAAAGAAGAACATCGATATGAGAACATCGATATGAGAACATCGATATGCAGCAGGGCACTTGCGCAGTGTTGTTAGAGATCAATATCTAATTATCGTGGCGGTCACTTTGAACACTCCTCCTCAACACAACGCATGTTTACAAACTTTAAATATACTTAACTAATATTCGATAACATGTCAAGCACTTATAAACTATCTTTTAAACCAAATGCGAATACAAATTTATGGTGCTTAACCTTGGCTAAGTTCTTTGTGAGGACATCTGCTATCATCTCATCGGTTGGTAGATACGCAATGTCGACTTCACCTCTCTTGAGAACCTCTCGAATATGATGTATCTTGACGTCGATGTGCTTTGTACGTGCATGAAACATGGGGTTTCTAGCAAGCTGCTGTGCTCCAATGTTGTCGCCGTACATCTGAATAGCTCCTTGGACATCAGCTTCAAGTCAATCAGTAGGTTGCGAAAGTATATCGCCTCTTTTGCTGCAGATGATAAGGCTATGTACTCTGCCTCCGTGGAACTGAGGGCAACTGTCGATTGCTTTCTTGACTCCCAAGAAACCGCTCCTCCTGCCAACATGCATACATAGCCAGTGAATGACTTTCGGTTCGTCATATCACTTGCCCAATCTGCATCAACAAAACACTCAATTGCCTTTCCTTGCTTTGTGTAGCATATCTCCCAGTCGATAGTTTTTGCCAAATATCGAAGGATGTGCTTGGCTGCCGCATCATGCTCGGAATGAGGATCCTTGTTACGTTGTGCTAATTTGTTCACCGAATGCGCAATGTCCGGACGAGTCATAACAGCAAGATAAGATAACTCTCCAATTAGCTTTTGGAACGATGTGATGTCGACCCTGCGGCAGTCCTCTTTGTTGCATGCCACCTGGTAACCAGCTTCAAGCGGCGTGGACGTCTGTCGACAATCTTTCAAATTGTACTGTTCGAGCAACTCTCTAATATACTTCCGTTGGCTGATTGAAATCGCACCTGTACTGCCTTCACGTTTCACCTCAATACCTAAAAAGTATTGCATAGGCCCGATGTCAACCACATCAAATTCTGCTGCGATCTTTATCTTGATATCAGATATATCAAAATAATATCATCTACGTAGACAGCTATTAGACACATATTTTTACCTGGCTTACAATACAGACAGGGTTCGTTGACAGTCGGTATAAAACCAATGCGCCTCAGCGTTGCATCCAACGTAGAGTTCCACACTCTTCCTGATTGTTTTAGCCCATATATACTTTTGTGAAGCCTCAAAAACGTGATTTGGGTGAACTTCGCTGATGAAGCCCTCGGGTTGTCGCATAAAACCTCATCTTCCAATTCGCCGTTGAGATACGCCGTGACAACATCCATTTGATGTAGGTGGAGACCATGTTCGACTGCAAGTGCAATTATCAACCTGATAGTTGCATGGCGTACAACTGGTGCAAATGTTTCCTTGTAGTCGATCCCGTAGCGTTGGCTACAACCTTTCGCCACCAGACGTGATTTGAGCCTGTTCACGCTTCCATCCGGATTGGACTTGACTGCGTAAACCCATCTGCATCCAATGGACTTTTTCCCGCTAGGCAATTTAGTAAGCGACCACGTGCCGTTCTTCACGAGAGATTCGTACTCGTCCTTCATTGATGCTTTCCATATCTCGCCTTCAGTAGACCGTTCAGCTTGTGCGTAGTTTTGTGGAACTTGTACGTCTGCTGCCAGTATCGCATTGAGCATATGATACTGCTTCCTTGGTCGTCCTGGTTTGCCCGTCCGTACTATGGTGGGGCGTCCTGGTCCTCTTATTGGTTCTGGAATTACAAGAATGTCATTACTAGACCTAGTCTCCTCCTGATTTTCTGGCTCATTTTCTGGATCTTTAAATTGCTCGCTATCCATTTCGGGTTCAGAGTCCTGGTTTTGTTGAACCTCAATTGATGCCATGTCATTGGAACCTGATGCATCTAGTTTGCCCCTTCAGGTTCTACAAAATGACATCCCTACTCTCTACGAGTTTCCTGGTTTCTTTACTGACCAAACGGTATGCTTTGGCCGTATCGGAGTAGCCCACCATTATATACTCTAAGCCTTTCTGTACGAACTTTGATTTCTTTGTTTTATCTAGAGCAATCGCTACTGAGCCAAAACTCTTAAATGCGATACCACTGGCTTTCTACCTGTCCATATTTCAAAAGGTGTCACCCCGCTCAAGCAGCTGCTTGCCACTCTATTTCGCAAATACGTGGCAGTTCGAATCGCTTCTGCCCAATAGCATTCACTCAACCCAGCATGCAACAGCATACTTCTTGCCATTTCTACCAATGTTCTGTTGGCCCTTTCTGCAACTCCGTTTTGTTGAGGTGTATATGGCACTGTTAAGTTTCGCTTTATTCCATTTTGGTTTAGGTAATTGTCAAAAACGTTGGATATGTATTCTCGGCCATTGTCGCTTCGTAAAACCTTGACTTTTCTACCAGTTTGGCACTCAACTTGACTTTTAAATTCTTTTAAAAGCCTCGAAAACCTGATCTTTGGTTTTAGGAAACTTACTGATACATATTTTGAACAATCATCAATAAATGTGGCGAAATATCGATTGCCTCCCATTGACTGCTTTTGCATTGACCGCATACATCAGTATGTATTAAGTCTAGTACGCCCTTTGACCTGTTTGTGCTCGATTGAAATGGTTGCACGCAAATTTTACTTTTGCGCATGTTGCACACACTTGTTTTGGCTTGTATATGCCCTTGAGACCTATTACCATCTCCTTATTAACCATTTCCTTTAATGCGTCAAAATGTACATGGCCGAACCTATTGTGCCATTTGAATGCATCTGCCTCAACATTTACAATGTTCATACACTTTTCCTGATTGTCCTGAACCATAAACAATCCATTTTCCAGATATGCCTTTATAACTATTTTTCCGTTTTCAAAAATCATCGCTTGATTTTTCTCAAACACAACTTTTTTCCATGTTTTAATAGTTTTGTGACCGATATAAAATTGTACTGCAAATCTGGTACCAAGATAACATTTTCCAGCGTAACGGATCTATCACCGAACTTTACTTGAACAGTTCCATGCCCTTCAGCAATAAGTGATTTACCGCCGGCTAAATATACTTTTTGATTATCTTCCGTGAACGACACAAAGCGTTCATTGTCACAACATAGATGCGCCGTTGCGCCACTGTCTATGCACCATGCATTTAACATCTGGTCATTTGGCTTAGCTAAATTTAGGATTGGTACATATTTTCTGGTTCCACTTTGGCATATTCGGTTACGCAAAGCATTGTACCCAATCTTTCCCCGCTTTTACTGTTTGCGCCCTTGTTGTTTGCTCCTTCCTGCTTGCTTTTAGCACGACATTCCGATTTAAAATGCCCTTCCTTTCCGCACTTAAAACACTTTTTGCCCTTCTTAAAGTTTTTCTTAAAATTTTGTTGTCATAACTGACGTGTAGTTCCGCGTTACTTGTAATTTCCTTTGCTAATGCTATCTTCCTGCCTATTCGCTTCTTCAGAAATTTTTATTTTTAGCATGCTCAAGCTCGGCAAATCATCTCGCGTCTCAATCGCAACAACAAAACTTTCATACGATTTAGGCAAACCATTAAGCAACACAACTGATAAAATCTTTTCATCAACCTTTATGTTGACCTCTGCTAAAGCCTCGTGTACCACCTGGAATTTCCGCAAATAATCCTGTGCACTTATACCATCCGACATTTTTAACGTCAACAATTGTTTAATTAAAAGCACTACCCTTGCTGGTCCGCTTGGCCTGTGAATTTTATTTAGCTTTTGCCATGCCTGTGACGACGATACACAATTTTTAATATTGTTTAGTTGAGTCGATTTAACACAAAGTAAAATTGACGCCAACGCCTTTTGATCCTTTAGTTCAAAAGCTGCACGTTGCTCATTTGTTGCACTTTCACTAAGCTCAATTTTACCACTGACGATTGGCCACAAATCATTTTGTATGAGAACACTTCTCATCAAAACTTCCCATGTGCTATAATTGTTTTCGTCCAGTTTCTCAATATTGAAATTCATATTTCCACTCATTTTTTTGATACTTATTGTCCCACAGTGCAAAATTTGTAACTGTCGATCGTCTCATGCACAAAGCAACTACGACGACAATACTGTTGTCCTTGTCTTTCCTTTTTTTTTTTGTTTTCTTTTATGTATCCCTCCGAGTTGCTATTCACACACACACACTCACGATTTTCTAAGTCTTGGTATACACACTTTTGGTATACACACGCAATTTTGTACGGCTTGGCATACGCACTTTTGGTATACACACTTGAGTCTCCGTTCGCTTTTGTGTTTTCTGATCCGTTGGGACTTCTTTATTTTGGACTTAAAACCACGGCAACGGTCCGATTCGCTGCAAAATTCTAATCAAAACACAATGCGAATCTCTGTTGAATTTGTTCAACTTGTTCTTTTCCTTTTCTATGTACACACACACCAATGAGTCTATGCCGTTTTTTTTTCGACACTGCTTTTCACTAAGCACCAAACAATGTTTATTGTTTCTCACTGTTTCTGTTTAATACTTTCTGGGTGCCTGGGCCCATAACCTGTTAAAGTTATTTTATTTGTAATACAGCAGAAGTTCAGTATACAGAATATATGTGCTTCCGAGTAACATACGCAAGAGACTGACGCCGAAAGAAGAACATCGATATGAGAGCATCGATATGAGAACATCGATATGCAGCAGGGCACATGCGCAGTGTTGTTAGAGATCAATATCTAATTATCGTGGCGGTCACTTTGAACAAAGAACTTATCTCCGCTGGCGGAGAACTCATCTCCACAGGCGGACATCTTGTCTCCGCTGGCGGAAAACTTATCACCGCTGGCGGACATCTTGTCTCCTCTAGCGGAAAATTTTTCTCCGCTGGCGGACATCTTGTCTCCGCTGGCGGACATCTTGTCTCCGCTGGCGGACATCTTGTCTCCGCTGACAGACAATTTATCTCCGCTGGCGGGAAATTTATATCCGCTGGCGGTCAATTTATCTCCGCAGACGAACAACGTTTCTCCGCTGACAAGAAACTAATCTCCGGTGGCAGACAATTTATCTCCGCAGCCGAGAACTTCATATCCGCCGGCGGACAACTTATCTCGGATGAACAATGTTTCTCCGCTGGGGAAAACTTATTTCCGCCTGCGGAAAACTTATCTCCACTGGCAGTAAATTTATCTCCGCTGGCGGGAAATTTATTTCCGCCGACGAACAACTTATCTCAGCTTATCTCCGCTGGCGAACAACTTATCTGCGCTGACGGAAAACTCATCTCCACTGGCGGACATCTTGTCTCCGCTGGCAGACAACTTATCTCCGCTGGCGAACAACTTATCTCAGCTGGCGGACAACTAATCTCCGCTGGCGGAAAACTTATCTCCGCTGGCGAACATCTTATCTCCGCTGGCGGACTATTTAACTTATCTCCGCTGGCGAACAACTTGTCTCCGCTGACAGACAATTTATCTCCGCTGGCGGAAAATTTATATCCGCTGGCAGAAAACTTATCTCCGCTGGCGAACAACTTATCTCCGCTGGCGGAAAACTTATCTCCGCTGGCGGACATCTTGTCTCCGCTGGCAGACTATTTATATCCGCTGGCAAAAACTTATCTCCGCTGGCGAACAACTTGTCTCCGCTGGCAGACATCTTATCTCCGCTGACGGGAAACTTACATCCGCTGGCGGACAACTTATCTCCGCTGGCGAGTATTTTATCTCCGCTGGCGGAAATCTTGTCTCCGCTGGCGGACAATTTATCTCCGCTGGCGGACAACTTATCTCCGCTGGCGAACAACTTATCTCAGCTGGCGGAAAACTCATCTCCACTGGCGGACAACTAATCTCCGCTGGCGGACATCTTGTCTCCGCTGGCAGACAATTTATCTCCGCTGGCGGGCAATTTATATACGCCGTCGAACAACTTATCTCCGCTGACGGACAATTTATCTCCGCTGGCGGGAAATTTATATCCGCTGGCAGAAAACTTATCTCCGCTTACGAACAACGTTTCTCTGGCGAACAACTTATCTCAGCTGACGGACAATTTATCTCCGCTGGCGGACAACTCATCTCCACTGGCGGACATCTTGTCTCCGCTGGCGGAAAACTTATCTCCGCTGGCGGACATCTTGTCTCCGCTGGCAGACAATTTATCTCCGCTGTCGAGAAATTTATATCCGCTGGCAGAAAACTTATCTCCGCTGGCGAACAACTTATCTCAGCTGGCGGACAACTAATCTCCGCTGGCGAACAACTTATCTCCGCTGGCGGAAAACTCATCTCCACTGGCGGACATCTTGTCTCCGCTGGCGGAAAACTTATCTCCGCTGGCGGACATCTTGTCTCCTCTGGCGGAAAACTCATCTCCACTGGCGGACATCTTGTCTCCGCTGGCGGACATCTTGTCTCCGCTGACAGACAATTTATCTCCGCTGTCGGGAAATTTATATCCGCTGGCGGTCAATTTATCTCCGCAGACGAACAACGTTTCTCCGCTGACAAAAAACTAATCTCCGCTGGCAGACAATATATCTCCGCTAACGGAAAATTTATATCCGCCGGCGGACAACTTATCTCCGATGAACAACGTTTCTCCGCTGGGAGAAAACTTATCTCCGCTGGCGAACAACTTATTTCCGCTGGCGGAAAACTCATCTCCACTGGCGGACATCTTGTCTCCGCTGGCGGAAAACTTATCTCCGCTGGCGGACATCTTGTCTCCTCTGGCGGAAAATTTTTCTCCGCTGCCGGACATCTTGTCTCCACTGGCGGACATCTTGTCTCCGCTGGCAGACAATTTATCTCCGCTGGCGAACAACTTATCTCAGCTGGCGGAAAACTCATCTCCACTGGCGGACATCTTGTCTCCGCTGACAGACAATTTATTTCCGCTGGCGGAAAATTTATATCCGCTGGCAGAAAACTTATCTCCGCTGGCGAACAACTTATCTCAGCTGGCGGAAAACTTATCTCCGCTGGCGGACATCTTGTCTCCGCTGGCAGACTATTTATATCCGCTGGCAGAAAACTTATCTCCGCTGGCGAACAACTTGTCTCCGCTGGCAGACAATTTATCTCCGCTGGCGGGAAATTTATATCCGCTGGCGGACAATTTATCTCCGCAGACGAACAACGTTTCTCCGCTGACAAAAAACTAATCTCCGCTGGCAGACAATATATCTCCGCTGGCGGGAACTTTATATCCGCCGGCGGACAACTTATCTCGATGAACAACGTTTCTCCGCTGCGGGAAAACTTATCTCCGCTGGCGAACAACTTATTTCCACTGGCGGAAAACTCATCTCCACTGGCGGACGTCTTGTCTCCGCTGGCAGACAATTTATCTCCGCTGTCGAGAAATTTATATCCGCTGGCAGAAAACTTATCTCTGCTGACGGAAAACTCATTTCCACTAGCGGACAACTTGTCTCTCCTGGCGGAAAATTTATCTACGCTGGCGGACATCTTGTCTCCGCTGGCGGAAAATTTATTTCCGCAGACGAACAACGTTTCTCCGCTGACAAAAACTAATCTCCGCTGGCAGACAATTTATCTCCGCTTGCTGGCGGAAATTTATATCCGCTGGCTGGCGGACAACTTATCTCCGCTGGCAAACAACTTATCTCCGCTGGCGGAAAACTCATCTCCACTGGCGGACATCTTGTCTCCGCTGGCAGACAATTTATCTCCGCTGGCAGGAAATTTATCTCCGCTGGCGGACATCTTATCTTCGCTGCCGAAAAACTTATCTCCGCTGGCGGAAAACTTATCTCGGCTGGCGGACATCTTGTCTCCGCTGGCAGACAATTTATCTTCGCTGGCCTGGCGGAAATTTACTTCCGCCAACGAACAACTTATCTCCGCTGGCGGACAATTTATCTCCGCTGGCGGGAAATTTGTATCCGCTGGCGGAAAACTTATCTCCGCTGGCGAACAACTTATCTGCGCTGGCGGAAAACTCATCTCCACTGGCGGACATCTTGACAATTTATCTCCGCTGGCAGACAATTTATATCCGCTGGCGGACAACTTATCTCCGCTGGCGAACAACTTATCTCAGCTGGCGGACAACTTATCTCCGCTGGCGGGAAATTTATATCCGCTGGCAGACAACTTATCTCCGCTGACGCGAAATTTATATCCGCTGGCGGACAATTTATCTCCGAAATTTATATCCATTTCAGTCTGGCGGACAACTTATTTCCGCTGGCGAACAACTTATCTCAGCTGGCGGACAACTTATCTCCGCTTATCTCCTGGCGAACAATTTATCTCCGCTGGCGGACATCTTGTCTCCGCTGGCAGACAATTTATCTCCGCTGTCGAGGAATTTATATCAGCTGGCAGAAAACTTATCTCCGCTGGCGAACAACTTGTCTCCGCTGGCAGACAATTTATCTCCGCTGGCGGGAACTTTTATATCCGCCGGCGGACAACTTATCTAGGATGAACAACGTTTCTCCGCTGGGGGAAAACTTATCTCCGCCTGCGGAAAACTTATCTCCACTGGCAGACAATTTATCTCTGCTGGCGGGAAATTTATTTCAGCTGGCGGACAACATATTTCCGCTGACGAACAACGTTTCTCTGCTGGCAGAAAACTTATCTCCGCTGGCGAACAACTTATCTATGCTGGCGGAAAACTTATCTCCGCTTTCGAAAATCTTTCTCCACTGGCGGACAACTTATTTCCGCTGACGAACAACGTTTTCTCCGCTGGCTGGCGAAAACTTATCTCCGCTGGCGGACATCTTGTCTCCGCTGACAGACAATTTATCTCCGCTGGCGGAAACTTTTATATCCACTGGCGGACAACTTATTTCCGCTGACGAACAACGTTTCTCCGCTGCCAGAAAACTTATCTCCGCTGGCGAACAACTTATCTAGGATGAACAACGTTTCCGCTCCGCTGGGGAATCCGCTTATCTCCGCCTGCGGAAAACTTATCTCCACTGGCAGACAATTTATCTCTGCTGGCGGGAAATTTATTTCAGCTGGCGGACAACATATTTCCGTTGACGAACAACGTTTCTCCGCTGGCAGAAAACTTATCTCCGCTGGCGAACAACTTATCTATGCTGGCGGAAAACTTATCTCCGCTGGCGAAAATCTTTCTCCACTGGCGGACAACTTATTTCCGCTGACGAACAACGTTTCTCCGCTGGCGGAAAACTTATCTCCGCTGGCGGACATCTTGTCTCCGCTGACAGACAATTTAACTCCGCTAGCGGGAAATTTATATCCACTGGCGGACAACTTATTTCCGCTGACGAACAACGTTTCTCCGCTGCCAGAAAACTTATCTCCGCTGGCGAACAACTTATCTATGCTGGCGGAAAACTTATCTCCCCTGGCGAAAATCTTTCTCCACTGGCGGACAACTTATTTCCGCTGACGAACAACGTTTCACCGCTGGCAGAAAACGTATCTCCGCTGGCGAACAACTTATCTATGCTGCCAGAAAACTTATCTCCGCTGGCAAAAACTTATCTCCGCTGACGAACAATTTTTCTCCGCTGGCTGACAATTTATCTGCGCTGGCAGGAAATTTAATATCCGCTGGCGGACAACTTGTCTCCGCTGACACACAACTTATCTCCGTTGGCGGAAATTTATATCCACTGGCGGACAACTTATTTCCGCTGACGAACAACGTTTCTCCGCTGGCGGAACACTCATCTCCGCTGGCGAAAATCTTTCTCCACTGGCGGACAACTTATTTCCGCTGACGAACAACGTTTCTCCGCTGGCGGAAAACTTATCTCCGCTAGCGAACAACTTGTCTCCGCTGGCAGACAATTTATCTCCGCTGGCGGAAAGTTTATATCCGCTGGCGGACAACTTATTTCCGCTGACGAACAACGTTTCTCCGCTGGCGGAAAACTTGTCTCCGCTGGCGAACAACTTGTCTCCGCTGGCAGACAATTTAACTCCGCTGGTGGGAAACTAATATCCGCTGGTAGACAACTTATTTCCGCTGACGAACAACGTTTCTCCGCTGGCAGAAAACGTATCTCCGCTGGCGAACAACTTATCTATGCTGGCGGAAACTTATCTCCGCTGGCGAAAATCTTTTCCACTGGCGGATAACTTCTTTCCGCTGACGAACAACGTTTCTCCGCTGGCGGAAAACTTATCTCCGCTAGCGAACAACTTGTCTCCGCTGGCAGACAATTTATCTCCGCTGGCGGAAAGTTTATATCCGCTGGCGGACAACTTATTTCCGCTGACGAACAACGTTTCTCCGCTGGCGGAAAACTTATCTCCGCTGGTGAACAACTTGTCTCCGCTGGCAGACAATTTAACTCCGCTGGTGGGAAACTAATATCCGCGGGCAGACAACTTATTTCCGCTGACGAACAACGTTTCTCCGCTGGCAGAAAACGTATCTCCGCTGGCGAACAACTTATCTATGCTGGCGGAAAACTTATCTCCACTGGCGAAAATCTTTCTCCACTGGCGGATACCTTTTTTCCGCTGACGAACAACGTTTCTCCGCTGCACTGTGGGCCAGCGATCCCATTTTTGACGTAAATTAAAATAACAAAGCTAGAGACTTCAAATTTTGTACACAAAATATTATCGACGGTATATATATATATCTTAATTTTAGACCGATCTGACCACGCCCACACCAAACGCCCATAAAAGAAAAGATTCGCTAATATTGATTTTAACACGTAGTCCATTATGATAGAATATGTTATTAAAATTTTACAAATTAATATTTTTACACCTAAACTTAATACTTAGAGAGGGATGAATGTTTAAGTTTTTCAAGTTGCAACGAATTTATTATTAATCTTCTTCCACATCTATTTCTATTGAAAATGAATTTTCATTTTCGGAATCCGATTCGTCACTTTCACAAATACCAGAATAAGTATCAGTTTCTAGGGAAGCATTATTGTTATAAAAATATTTTCAAAATATATTTCCAATATCATCCATTCATTTGAGAGGAACCATTGTTGTCGCGAAAAGGGATTGGTCAAAACCATTGGATCGCTGACAAAAAGTGTTGTTTATAAGTGCTTAGTCCGGTTGTTCCGTCAAATCCATAGCTTGCAATAAGAGTGACACTTAAAGTATTTCCAAAGTTTTCGAATCTATCTTCTTGCATTTGAATTATGCGACAACTAGTGTGATCTAGAAGGCTTTGCAATGGGACTTGAGCAACTGTTTCGGTTACAGTAATATCCAGAGGCCTACATTTAGATTAAGCTTCTCTTACTTTGTTGTAAGCTGGAAGAAGATCACACGATTTGCTATTGCTGAGATCGCGAAAGTTGTTATATTGGCTTTTAGTTAATGAATTTTCAAGCAGATATGCTAAAGCCTCATCCGCCGTTAGTGATACCGACTCATTCTTTACGGTAAAAAGATTTTTCTTTACCGTATTGGGGTTTCTCGGAGTAAGAAATGTGTCTTTCAACAATTGAGCGGTGTCTTTTTCGTTGGATTTTTAGCCGAAAGAGCAGCAGCATGCACAAGAAGAGATGTGTTGTGATCTTGATCGCCAGCTAAATCTGATGCTAATTTTTCTTCAAACGGGGTCCAGCATTTATATATTCAATTGGTGGGCGTCCAACTGATCTTGATGTTGAAGTCATGGAATTCGATGACGACGTTCTTTCACCTTTGATAACCATCTTGGACAAAAGCCAAAAGTTATGCTTTTTCTTAAATTTAGACATGCTTCTCCCGCATTTTGCCAAATACTTTTGGATGTGTAGATAAAAGCTCCTTACTTTATTATTTATTTCATCCTTTTTCTCCGTGCTTATTTTGTATGCCTTCAGTTCTTCGAAAATCTAACTCGAAAGTGCTGCGGCGCTTCGATTATTCTCAATGTAAATACTGAGCAGCTTTTCATAAGTGAACTCCACCTCACCTACAAATAAATTAAAATGCGCACACCGGCGCAAGATGGCGCAAAAACGAGTTTTAGGAATATTTTATACACAGTTTGCACTACAATATTACATAATTACTTTCTCGCACAATTGCGCACAAAATTAGTTATTGACCATAAGAGACTGGCACATTGGTTAAGTGTTCTCTACCTTTGGACGACACAAATTAATACACACAAAAACATATTCAACGAGGGGGAACGTTGTGAGTTGCTGCTGCGACCGCAACTCTACATTTATACCCGATACATAGTCAGTATGGGTTCATTTAACGACAAAGAGTGCGTGCGAGAGAGACAGAAAATCAGTCAGAACGTGTCGACGGGCGCTGCGTAGCCACTGCAAATTATTTGTTACTTTTAGCTATAATAATAGTCCGATCTGATTCGGATTAGGCAAGATTCGGCAATCTGGTAGATATGGTCATTCTCTATGATTGTGCGTTTTAATTTTCTCCTATCTCCTATCTTCAAAATTGTGGTTGCCACAGATTTTCGTTGTTTATGGTTGCGGAACGGGGTGGGGCGAAATTTTGAAGCAGTGAGCTATCAACAGTGAGTTCTGCAGTGAAAAATTACAAATAGTTGTGTAGCAGTGAGAGCTCTACAGTCAGGTCTAATAGTCTCTGAGATCTGTGGATGCCACAGATTTTCGTCCTTTGCGGGGGCGGAAGGGGGTGGGGCGAAATTTTGAAACAAATCTGTCAAGGTCCGATATCACAGGAGTGTGGATACCAAATTTGGTTGCTCTAGCTCTTATAGTCTCTGAGATCTTGAACTCATATTTAGCAATAGGCAAAGCCGGCTATGATACGTGTGTGTTAGAGAGAGACAGGGCGAGAAAAAATGAAATTGTTTTCTTCATTCTGGCTATAATAATGATGCGATCCAATTCAGATTCTGCAGTCTAGAAGATATGGTCATTCTCTACGATTCTGCGTTTTTGGTTTTCTTGTATCTTTAAAATTGTGGATGCCACAGATTTTCGTCCTTTGTGGGGGCGGAAGTGGGCGGGGCGAAGTTTTGAAATACACTTGTAACAGTGACATATTACAGAAGTCTGGATACAAAATGTCGTTGCACTAGCTCTTATAGTCTTTGAGCACTAGGCGCTAATAGGGACGGACAGACGGACAGACGGACGGACGGACAGACGGACAGACAGACAGGGCTCAATCGACTCGGCTATTGATGCTGATCAAGAATATATATACTTTATGGGGTCGGAAACGCTTCCTTCTGGACGTTACACACATCCACTTTTACCACAAATCTAATATACCCCAATACTCATTTTGAGTATCGGGTATAAAACGGAATATTCAAAGTGGACTCCAAGCCACCAGATCTTCGAGGAAGCGAGAGGATCTTTCTTCGATCCGTAGTCTATTCCGCACTTCAAAAATGATCGCAAACATAGATCTGCCAGATAGAACGAGGTACACAACTGACTCTCTATGGATTGAGGGCTCCTTGAATGAGGGCTCTCAATAGCTCCCTGAGCATCATCGCGGAATCGGTACCGAAAGACGCGTGGGACATTTCACAGATCTAATAAGGAACATATTCTAACCAATCTTTAGTGTGTATAAAGTGGATGAAGGGAAGAGTTTCTAGGGGGCATTTTTTGGGGCAACTTTTCAGCAATGCTTATCGAGTTTCTGCATCATCTTTTGGGCGTTCTTTTGAGCACCTCTTGGGGCATCTTTTGGGCATTCCTTTGGGTATTCCTTTGGGCAAACCATCGGGCTTTTCTTTAGAATTTCTTGGGGAGTTCCCTTTGGGCTAAGAAACGTGAAACCGAAATTCTTTCGAGTATTCTTTTGGGTATTATATACAGAATCTATAGGCCCTTTGTTGGCCCTCTTTTGGTTATCTTTTGGCCATCTCTTACTTTAAATCATTTCCGAATTACAATTCATTTCAAATTCAAAAATAACAAATTAAAACCCATGTTAAATTATGATAAATCGTACACGCAAAGAATTAAATTGTTTGGCATAACTTTTGCTCATTGCCGCTCGTTCGCTCATCCGTAAAATCATGTCCAAAATGGTGCCGTGCCCCCAACCCCGCGACCTGCGGCCTCCCAATAGATGGATCCCCACCTGATGATCGCATCGCTAGAGCCAGTGCTGGAGCCAGGTGCCCATCGTTGTTCTCCGTCGGAATCCGGAAGTCGGCGAATCGTCGCTCGTCGCTCATCGCTCGTCGGTCGTCGTTGGTCGCTCAATTATTTGATGATTTTCATGGTTTGTTAGAGCCAAAGGCCCCAGAGAGATCTTTCCGCTTGAGTGCCCTCTCGCTTCATCCCCCACCGCCTGCGTATCTCCCGAAGAGAGAACCGAAGAGAAAGAGAACAAATCTCAGAGAACAGATCAGAGATTATTGTTCATATAGATAATTTATTATTAAGAAGAAATAATACACACAGGCTGTTGGCGGAGTTTGGAGAATAATCTGTATTTTATTTTCGTATTTTCTCATTTTTATTTTCGGTTTTGTGCCTTTTGTTAATTGCGCTTCATGGCCCAAAGAAGCCATCATTCAACGGAGGAGGAGGTGGGAAGAGAGAAGGCGGGTTCATGAATAGTTGATGAATAGTGGAACGAATCGAGTGATAGATCGATGAGTGGAGGAGGGGAGACCTGCGGCCTGACATCATGCAAGAACCAAAGACAACACCAGATCGTATGTCTAAAAATATACGATCTCAACGATCCTAAGGGAAAAGAAAAGACTAGAAAAATATGGAAATTCATTTGAAAAAGAAAAGCCCCAAACATCACGGAAGCAGAAGTTGAAGACTATTGGGATCGATAGAAGGATAGATGTATCCTTAGATAGATAGACCATAGAATAATCTTCCAGGGACAAGTCCCAGAGAAACCGAAGAATAGAAGAATTTGGATCGGACTCCTAGATCCATAGCTCTTTTACTGCATCGGGAAATCTCTTGAATCAGTCTCTGAAAGTGTGAAAGACGGCAGCTACTGCCCCGAATCTCTGTGTATTCCAATTGGACTTCCTTAAACAATTATCACTATTAGTACAGTGAGAACTCTCTGGTATATACTCCCACACCCACACCCATGCCCACACCCACAAGAGGAAGGGGGCGGGACCCCGTTGTGCCCCGTTGTGCCCCTCTGGGACCCCTTCAGATCGTAAATCATTTGCGAGGTGTGAAATTATAAATAGTTTCCCGTTCCTCTGACATTTAAATGCGATTGTCAGTCAATGCCTGGCGACCCCTCCACACAGCCTACAGCCTCCGCTACTTCCCCGCTCTTGGCCACCCTTCCGCCCCTCAAGAGGGCGCGTGGGCGCCTCTTGCAAATGAATTTATGACAAGAAAACGAAAGAGAGAGGGAGAGACGTTCAATTAAATTTCAGATTCATATTCCGGATTCCCAATACAAATCGGAATATGGAATACCGATGCGTGCGATGGGGCGCCCACACAGTGGCTGCCAAAAGTGTCTGCCAGATGCGACTATAAGAAGCGTCTGTAGCTGGGTCTGTATCTGTATCTATACTCGTATATCTATCTGCGGGATACTCCTCGTAGCACTCCTCTAAATGTACTCCCCACACGCGTATGATCTCTCTCTCTAAGTCTCATTTGTATCTTTTGTACCTGAACCCGTATCTGTGTGCTGTAATTGTATCCGTGTATTTATGTACGCTGTGTGCTGTATCTGTATCTGTACATCCATCAAATTTTGAGTCATAAGTGGCAGGGTACTTCCGCCTCCAGAGTTCAAGAAACTCCCAAAAAAAATAACAAAAACCTCATAGCCGTCGGAGATTTTTGTGCTCGGTGGCGATTGGTGAGGTTGATGCCTTGCGGCGGCAGTGGGTTTTTTCTCTCTTATTTCTCATTTAATTTTCTTAGATTTCTGAGATCTGTACAGATATCTTGGCCCTGCCTCCGCCTCCGCCTCTGGCCGTGGCTTTGGGATCCCAAAGCCACCCAAAGAGCTCTTTGAACTGCGCGAATTTTAGAGGCCGGCCCATGTGCTGGCTCTATGACTGTTGTAACAGGGAATTATCAACGTCAAAGCTGTCAGAAGATCACTGCTGTTACAAATTGCTGAGATTCCGCTGACACTCTGGCCACAAAAGAGGAAGGGAGTTGCCCGAGAGAGTTCCAGCAGATGCCTCGAAGATACCCAAAGAGATGCCGCAGCGATGCCCAGTAGATGCCCAAAGCTATCCGAGATATAAGCGCAGAGAGTCCTAAGATATGTATACTGAATATTTGGCTCATAGATGCCCACAAAATAACCAATGGATAAACACGCTTTTCGGTGTCTTTGAGAACACGTTTCAATGGAATTTTTTTAATAAATGGCTTCAAAAGATGTCCTAATAAATACCGTATATATTTGATGACATTTGTGAGGCATCCAAGAGATGCCCAAAAGATACCCGGCCTCAGCACTCTTCGAAAATTCTTCTATTTTTCGGGTTTTC
The DNA here is from genome assembly GCA_008121275.1 of Drosophila lowei. Taxonomy (NCBI): domain Eukaryota; kingdom Metazoa; phylum Arthropoda; class Insecta; order Diptera; family Drosophilidae; genus Drosophila; species Drosophila lowei. The sequence goes on along the minus strand of VHIG01000022.1, from coordinate 55,844 downwards.
TCTTACTGAAAGATCTTCCACTCGAACTAGTTCCACTTGTTCAGGTGCCCTTTAGAACCATCCAACCGTCCACTCGTCCCATATGTATGGTTCCCTGGTTTTCTCATTAGCCCTGGATAATAGACGAACAATCTTTGAGCCAACAACTGTAATAAAGTAGGCCTTGTATCTCTTGGCTTATTCTCTGATGAATTCTCACTTCATTTTGCTCTTTCTCAATGGAACATCAATCCATCTCTTTTGAGCGGAAGGAAATCATTTCGTTAAAATTTACTTGAAGTCTAGTGTTTCCCAAGAGTCTCCGCCAGTGAGATGTGCGACCTGTGGAAGGCCCTTTTAGTGGGCTTCGTGACATCCTTTTGGGGGGCTATCTATATCGTAGTGCAGCGTCGTCGTAGGCGTCTCAACAGGTGACTCCCCAAACGCCAAACACTTTCCTGATTCTCTGAAAACCTCCCTCTCGTTTCATTCTGCAGGAGTGCTCTGGTGCTCTATTCCGGGCGCGCTCTGGCCCGTGTGGAGACTCCCCAGCCGGACCCCTTTGAAACGGAGGACCAAAAGGCCATGCGGGAGTATCTGAAGAAGCAGGCGCGCTATATCCATCATCCGCCGCTGGATACGGGAGGCGATACGATGCCGTTGGAGTATCAGAAACAAATGGTGATCATTGTCCGGCTGCAGAGAATGTATCGCGATGGGACGCTCTTCTTTTATCGCGTGCCCTACAACCGATGGCCTCGTCGCTGAGCGGTAAAGCAGCAATCCATATATTTCCAATAAAACGCATAGTGTTAGATTACATGGCTATTTTGTGGCTACTAATATCCTTTTAATTGCCACAAAATGTGGCAGGAAATGTGGTTCTTGCATGACAAAACAACATTAAGTCCGTGCCCCACAATCGAAAATCGTCTCACGTTCCCAGCGAGAGAGAGAGAGAGAGAGAGAGAGAGCGAGAGAGAGAGAGAGGATTGTTTGTCACACAAAATTAGCGTCCAAGTGGCATGAATCGAGGAGTAGAAGGAGGAGGTGGAGATCCTGCGAGATTGCCTCCTGGGAACATCATTTATCAATGTATCAATTGTGCGGCAGCAAATCGCCATCCTGACAGTTTGACAACACAAAGAACAAAGCCATCAGAAAGGCAGTGCCAGTGGCATGTGGCATGCGGCATGCGGCAGGGGCATGGCTCTGGGAGATATTTCTCTGTGTACCACTCAATGGGGCAGAAACAGGCAACACGACGAGGGTTGACACCGGAGACGGGCCGACAGCTTCCATGCTGATATCAGATTTTACACAGATTTTCCAGCAGAGATTTTCCACGTGCAGAAGGGGCAACGTGCGGGAGTGAGGGGTGTGATAATTAGGGCTATCCCCACTCTATGCGAGGGTGACGATTGCTGCAACAGTAAAGGCAATCGATTCTTAGCGATTGGAATCGGGAGATTAAATTGAGATTCCACTGGAAAAGCCTTCTCTCAAAATGCATTTAAAGGAATAAAGGCGTTGCGAAAGCCCGAATTGGTTAATATAGCAACTGAATTGCATGTTTATTGTATGTTTGTAATAACAATGTGTGTAAATGTGTACAAATAACACGAGAGCACCAAGAGTTAGTTGGCTTAGATCGATTCCAAGCCGATGTCGATTGAAGACGCGGGGTCGGTTCAAGACGGTGTCGGCTCGAAGAACTAGGGTCCAAGACGACGTGCAGTACCAAGTGAGTGATAGATGCAGACTAAATTCGAGGGCAGGCGGGCCGAATCGCCGGTGCCCTAATGCAAGCGAGGCTTCGGCAAGAGCGCGACAGATCGAGAGAGCGAGAGCGAGAGCGAAGGAAAGAAATAGAGGCGCGAGGTGAAGACAAGAGAGAACGGCTGCATGGGCTACATACATATATACATAAGAATATAATATACATAAGTGCATATGCGGATGACAATGAGGAACAGTACAGTGGGCAGTGCAAATAACAAACCACAATAGGATTGGCTATAATCTATGAATTAATTGGCGAATATTGGACTGCATAGCCCAACAGGCTATAAGTCTATGAATAGTCTATGTGGAAAGCCACAAAGAAAGAAACAGTTGATTCAGGAAGGGATTAAATGAACTATTGTGGAATATAGAGTTTTAGAAGGCATTACGGATATATGTTCTCTCAAATGTGTTTTTAAATAAATTCTGTGCTGAATCGAATTTCCATCCCCCACGAATCCAGCAACGGTGGGACCTTATATAATTCCCTAATCCATCGAGACTGAAGATAGCTCATCAGGTGAATTCAGCTTCTACCCATCACAACAGTGCAATGAATCTCGCACTAAATTGATTCTGAATTTGAAGGAGTTCAAGGATGGCCATCTTGGGATGGGACCCAGAGTAACAGTTGATTGAGGATATGCATGCAAGGTTGTTCCTCAAGGTATATTTACATATATTCTGAATTCGGATAGAATGGTTGAGTAGTATTTTATTCCCTATTCCTCATATTTGCCTAATATTTGCTCTCTCTCTCTCTCTCTATCACAAGCCTCCATTTATTTTAGATTTTTCTCAACTTTTCCCCCTGTTCCATGCCCTACCACTCTTTTTTAACTGTTCTCTCTCTCTCCCTATCTCTCGTACACGTACCACCCTCGCTCTCTCCTAAAATTAATTTGCACAAGATCTCGTACTGCTGCTGCTGGTGCTTCTGCTGCTGCTGATTTTGCCATAAAATGCTGTAAAAACTGCAGGCAGGCTCCTCCAAAGTCAAATGATCTTCCGCCTCCCTCCACTCTCTGGACATTCATTCATTTATTTGACATTTCATTGACATTTTATCACACTTTACTCCTATAGCTCTCCTTCTATTTTACGACTACTCTACGGCAACGGTACTTGAATCTTATATATTTTTGTTTGACTCTCTTTACTCTTCTTGCACACACTCTTGCTGTTGCTGTTGCTGTTGTCGTTGTTGCTGCTGCTGCTGTTTTAGTTTTTGCAGTTCGTTGTTTGGGTTTTTGTTATTGTTTTGTGCGTTGCATACCACGACACACACACACCTCGCACTCGCACTAAAGATAAGAGGCCTCTCATCGAGGTCGTGGAGGAGGTGGCGGAGGAGGTGGACATGGGCTTCGGTCCACCGTTCTCTTTCCTCACTCTTCTCATTTGAATGCAGTTCGGGTGCCGCCCGCAGCTCGTGGGCTGCACTTCGTGGCTCGGGTTCGGGCTCGGATTCGGGTACCATTTTGGGGTTTCGTTTTGTCTCGCGCGACACGCATTTTCAGAGTTTATTAAATACCTCTCTCGCGAGTCACGACGCCACGCAATGGTTGCCCTTGGCTCATTGACTGAGCGATCGGCAGGGGATGGCCATGCGGGGGAACGGATGGAATGAGGTAATGACTGCAGGCGGACTGAAGGCAGGCGCGTGTTAATGTTTGGTCTTCAATTTGGCTTCGATTATTCGTGGGGCGTTTGGGGCAAAGGGGACCTTCGAGTCAATATTTACTTAAAACACAAATACGAGTACGACTACGAGTACGCGTACGCGTACGAGTGGCACACTGAAGGTCGCCCCCATGGCCCTGAAGGCCTCAAACGCGGAATGAATTTTGAGACGAAGATATCGGATTGGGATTGAACAGCGATTGAGGGTCGATTGAGGTGCGATTCTTCTTCAGAGAAAGAATTGCACATTCCGTGAATAAAATTGATTCGCTTTGAAAATGTATCCCCAAGCGAATGGACATCATTAAATGCGAACGACACCAACAGAGATACAATAAGAGGTACTATCGAATTTTGCATACCATCTGGATCTGTTGTCTCTGATGCACTTTAAGCTCCGGTTTCCACACCTCCACAGCATCCTGTATCCGTGTCAATCCGCGAATGTCTCCCATTGCGTAAATCAATAAATTTAAGGGTATTAAGTGCAGCGATTCCTATATTTTCTACTCCTTTTCTACACTCGCGCGGATCCCTCCCCTTCTCGCCGATAAACATGTTCGATAATAGCACTCATCGATACAGACCACACAAAATCATACAAAAACACGCACACCCAAAATAAAGTGTCATAAAATGCCTTTTGACACTTGCAGACACCAACATCCGACTGTCCCCCGTCTCTCCCTGTCTCTTTCTGCCTGGCCCTCACACGTACGCCTCTAGTTCTCCTTCTCTATCCATTCGCTCTCATCCCCCCTTGCCGCAGGAGTGGAGTTCTCCCCGGTGGCTGGTTTGACGTTTGGCTGCTGCTGAAATGTCAGCAAAATTTTAACTGGCAATTTGCAACAGAGCGCGAACTTGCCTCAGCCCCACCCGCCTGTTCCACCCGCCTGTTCCACCCGCCTGTTCCACCCACCTTGTTCCGCACTCCTCCCCGTCATAATGTGCTCCGCACTTCGCCTCCGAATATCCCCACGCATTCGTATCCAAATGGGAATCCCCATCGTCTACGCCGTCTGTCTGCCACTTTCCCCTCCCTCTGTCGCGTCTCGCATCTCCCTCTGTTGTTATTGTTGTTCTCTTGTTGCATGCAACGAGGCACAATATGTTGCCTACCTACCCCATGTCCTCCTACTTCGTATCCCCCCTCTCTGCCCATTCAAACGGCCGTCTAGGCGCCTCTTTTGGGCCGCCACTTGAGTTTTTGGCTTTGCTTTTGTTTCACTCTCTCTCCCCCTCTCTCTGCCTCCCCGTGTGGCAAGTGTGGCAAGCATTTACGGGAATGGTGTCAAAATAATTTGGGTTGTCATTTGTTTTCCCTGCCACACCCCTAGCGCCCTTCCGACGCTTTCTCCTGAAGGTAAAAGTGTTTTTGTTTTTTGCTTTTTTTTTGGTCAGCGAAAAAGCAGAGGCGTGTGGGAGATGGGGGTGCTTGGGGGTAGTGGAAGACGAGGTCAAGAGGTATGCCATATGGGGGTTAGGAGTCCAAGGGTCCGCAGAGGCCTGTAATATTTTCTTTCTGAATTACCAATCGGAAAAAAATCGAATAAAGAATCGAAGGAAAAAGGTTTTGGGAAAACGAGCACTGGAAGGGAAGAAAGGGAAAGAGGCATGAATGGGGGGCGTGAAAGGGTCAGTGGAACGGACCTATATTTTCTTAAAAATCCAAAAAGAAAAGAAAATATGCTGGGGTTTTTTTTTTTAAATATTATTCCACTTTTTGTCTTTTTTTATTTTCAATTTAAATCCAAGTTTGCCATTCAATTTCATTTACTCTTCGACTTTCAAGAGACTTTTTTCCATCTTCAGTTTTTCTGTGCAATTTTTTTGAATCCTCATAAATCATTTTATAGAAGAAAACCATCCTCTGATTGATGCTCCATCGAATGAATCGCTTAAATGTCACTTTGGAGCCAGAAAAAACCGAAACCGAAAGAACCAAGAGGCAATCCCTCTCAAAGACCCACGGAATCTCCCAGTCCCCCCATCCGATTTCCCCACTTTCCCTCCTCTTGACTCTGCTTCGACACATCGCCCAAACATCATCAGAGGCATCATCATCATCGTTCTCCCTTTGTTTGTTTGCTAATAGCTTGTTAGCCATTTCAAAAACAATTTTCTTACTTACAAATTCCAACAACAAAAAGCAGGGAACAGAACAGGGTACATGGTGCAGGGGTACAGGGGTGCAGGGGTACAGGGTGCAGGGGTACAGGGCACAGGGAACAACAACAGGCATTAGACGACAGCAACATGTGTAGACCATAACTTTCCTCCTACAGCCACTCTCCTCACCCTCTGCTTTCTCCCCTCCCTCTCTCTCTCTCTCTCTCGTTCTCTCTTTTGCCCTGTCATAATTCAAAAGAATGAAAACCGGAGAGAGAAGGAGCTCTGCCATGACAATCGGGATACCCTTTAAGGAGTGATATGGGGTCATTCGAGGAGTACCTATTTTGGAAGAGAGAAAGAATGCCTTCCAGAGAGATAATGCCTATGCCTAGAAAGTCAGGTTTAATGGGAATTCGGCTGCTTCTTCTGGTACTTGTTCTCCTCGTTCTTTGGGTGTCTTTTCAACGACTCTTTTCTTGTGGAAATTTCTTGGAAATGTCCCTGGAACTGTACTCTGTATCACAGATCGAAAAGGAATCGTTTCTACGGCATAAATTTGGAAAAATCCCATCATACCCTTCATCTAACGCATACACTCTGTCTGAAAGAGGAAAAATTCTTCTCTCAGTAAAAGAAAATGGATGGAAATCAGCGAGGAGCAGGAGTAGGAGGCAGTGGCAGGGGAAGAAGGAGGCAGGAGGAGTGGGGAGCAGGAGAATGGGCCGGAGGAGGCAGAGGCATTGGTTGAGGCAGGTTACTCTGCGGGGCTCACTCTGCTCTCATCTCAGAGTACTTTTCTAATGACATGCGACATTACATTCGAGTGTCGAGTGTCGAGTGTCGAGTGGGGTGGGGTAGGGACGGGACACTGTTGGTCAAACACACACAAAAAGCTGGGGGAAAAAAGAAGTAGTGGCCCAAAGGGAGGAGGAGGCCCTAACGCATGAATGCCTTTTACAGAAAGATAACGAGAGGAGTGGAAGGAGACGAGGCAGGAGCACGGCCTAAAACGGAGTTCTTTGATGATCCAAGATCCAAGAGATGGTCGCGTGAAATCTAAGAAATATCCACATTAAATCAATCCGATTTATCTGAATTCCGAGAACAGGAGTATTTTGATCGGATAAAACTGTGGGTTCCTTTCAAAATCGCAATGGAAAAGCTCTCAAAACAGCAGTAAACTGAAATGCTGTGAGTAAATGTTAGGTGTGCACAGATATGCATCAGGGGAGCCAGAGTAGAGCCTTAAGAGCGCAGATTCTTGAGATGCCAGCACCAACACTCGCCAGATGCCGCCAGAGTTCCTTCCTGTGGAGTCTTGGGCACATTTTCCTCCCGAATGGATGGCTAGAGCAAGGGATTTTCATTGATTTCTGGCAGTAAATACTAAGTATTGATTCGGTCGGTTGTCATTCTGCATTTACAACGTTGAATCGTTGAATCGTTGAATCGAATCGAAGATCGAAGAAACTGAGTATTCCAGTGGATCCACAGGGTATCTACGGAAGTACTTTCCTTGGCAGCCATCGACGGACAGTCCTTTGGCTTTTTTCTCTTCGTTAAGTATCCTGTAAATGTACTGTGGAAAAATTCCGAGAACAGAACTTCATTTATTTGTTCAATTTTCTTTGGGGAAGCGCCATCGAGGGGCTGTGGCTGTTTGTGGTGGCTGCTGGCTGCTGCAAGCCCCACTTTATTTTTCGCTGTTGTTACCCCACTCTTCCTAATAGCTTTGAAATGAGTTTGGCGTTTTTCCCGTTGTTCCGTTCTGCTGTTTGTTTGCTTTCGGTTCTGTTTGGCCTTTCAGACGGACAGCTTTTGGAGCTCTCATAATGCAATGGCGATGACGATGGCGATGACGATGGCGATGGTCATGGACAAAATGCATAAAAAGAGCAGTCTTTTCCAAAGCTTTTGCTAGAGACTATGAGGACACCCTACCCTATAGAAAAAGGCCCTGAGAATCGGATAGTTGCACTTGGACTTCAGTGTTCCAACTGGATGTACTGGATGTAGTTTACTCACAGGAGTAGGAGGTGTTTTGCGAAGGAATTAGATTTTAATAGAACTATCAGAAATAATGTCCGGGATTTCGCTGGAAAAGAATGACGGAAGGGAACGCATTTTGGTGTCTGTTTGGGATCTCCTTTTTGGGGTTCTTTCTGCGAAATGAGAGCCCTGCCAATTGTTCACAGGGTCCGGCCCAAAAAACTTGTTCTGCTTGCGACATTAGCGGTTGCACGGTCCATATGCTGCTGCCTCCTGCTCCTCCTGCCTCTCTGTTGCATCCCCATATGTGCATTTGTGTGCGGGGATAAGTGAAAACTTTTCAATCTGTGAATCAAAGCGGTTCCGGGGAGAGCGAGAGGGATGGGGAACTAGTTCCGGGAGCGGAAAGTGCAGCTTTTTGATTTCTGTTTCAATTGGTTTTTGTAAAATGCAAAAATACTTAAATGCCAAATGCCATTGCTCTTGAATGGAGAGTCCTTCTTCTTCTTTGACTCCTCCCCTTCTCCTGTCCAGTGTCTAGTGTCCAGTGTCCAGTGTCCGATGTCCTGCTGTGGTCTGCTGCCTGCACATCCTGCACATCCCACTTTTTGTGGTCGTTTGAAGTTTTTATCCTTATTTATCTTCATAAAATATTCATGCACTTTCCACTTCTGTCTGTCGGTTTTGTCTGTCTGTCTGTCCGTCTGTCTGTCTGGAAAGCCACTTGAACTCCCAGGCAGTGGAAGCACTCAGCAGCAGGACTCTCCCTGTCTCCTGCCGCCTGCCGCCTGCCCCCTGCCTCGCTCTGTGCCTCTTCAGGTGAGTGCTTGCTGCCTCCTGGGGGCTCTCTTCCTGGGCCACTCGTCTCTGCACTTTTCAATTAAAAATTGTTTTTCACTACATTTGAGTTGATTGATTTTTAATTGATTTCAATTCGAGCAAGCTCTCCCACTCTCCCAAGACTCAGGCGGGGAGAAGGCAGTGCAGCGCAGTGCAGCAGGGCACGGGGGTGCCAGAAGAAGCTTTTAAGAAGAGGGTCCCCAAGGAACTGAAAAGGAATCACGGAATGGGGAGAGCACTTGCATTACCTTTCGGCATGTACTCTTCTCTTTCTGCGATCTCTTTCTGCTCTCCGCTTTCTGCTCTTTCTCTGCTCACTCAGAGAAAACTGGCATAGGAGAAAGGAACACGCCCATATTTATATGGTATGCGACTTGTAGGAAATATATTAAAACACCCAACAGAAACCCCCTGTAATCGATGGAAGCTTAAGATTGGGGATCTCTCTCGATATTCCAGGATCATCTTTTGGGAGAAAGTCGACTTCTTCCTTTTGCCAATATTTGAGGAAAGACTTCCCCAAGGACTCCCCTTTTCGCTCCTCATTTTTGCAGGGTACTTGCCACGCCGCGGCGTTGCTGGGTGCTTTCTCCCTTCCGACTGATTGTTTTTGCTTCTATTTATTTATTATTAACCGGGCAACCCATTCGCTAGGTCCCCGCCTGGGGCATGTGGCGTGTCCTTCCGCCAGGATGCAAATCGCATGAGCATGCCTCATGCCCCATGTCTGCGGCATCCATAAATTCTTAACAAGTGTTTTGTGGCATTTGAATACAAAATTGAAAACGAAATGAAATTTTAAAATTAAAAATTTAGAAACTAAAGTGGCATAAGGCATAAGGCATAAGGCATGCAGCATGCGGCATGCGGCAAGTGGTGGTGTCATGTGGCAAGTGCTGGAATGTTGCTAAGTGAATTTTAATTTCCCATTAACACAGGCCCGCCCCCGTGGGGAGACCTCCCCCTCCGAAAAAGGACAACAGAAAAAGGGTTGAAAGCGAACAAAAGGCGACACAAAGCGACAAAACTTTGCTAAAAAGTTGATGCAGAGTACCAGGCAGGAAAAACAAAAACAACAAAAGCAAAAAAAACAGCAAAAGCATGAGGACTGACGAGGATAATGTGTAACAGCCTGGCTTTTCCAGTCGAAAAACAACAACAGGAGCAGGAGCAGGGGCAGGAGCAGGAGCAGGAGGGGGTGGAAAACAGAACAGAGAAAAGGACCCCCAGAGATGGTAGAAACCAGTCAGAGGAGTCCCAGATTCAGAGTCAGAGACAGAGTCAAAGGCGGGGGGCAAGAGCAAACCCCTCCTTTTGTGTCTTGAAATATTAGGCAACAAGCTGGTTGGGGAAGGGGGGGGCATGCAACAAACTGTGTAGAAAAGGCGGGGGATTGTGGCCTGTGAAATGGATTTCATTCACGCACGTAAGATTTTTGAGGCATGCAATTAGCAGGCAAGAAGAGAGATCTGAATGAATTTTCTTATTGTATTAATTATATATTAAGTATTTATAATTGTCATACAAATCTGAAAGATCATTAGCTCCAAAGGAGGAAGGAAAAAGGAGAAGGAAAGATCGACAGAAATCAGCAAAGAAATAAAGAAAACAAGTTCCCAGAGCTCTAAGGATTCTCTTTCTCTAACACTCTTCAGGATCTTTAATCAAAAAACATATATTTCCGGCGTACTTGTTGGGGATGTACATATGGCTCTGCCTGATATCAATCTGGTATGATATTTGCCCCCCAACTGTCATGAATGGTTGATCAAACACAAGCTCCCAGTAAACCCCATTTAATTACCATCTTCTCAGGGGGTTTCCTCTTTGGGATGACTTTTTAAAAAGATCATAACTTGTAGATCGTTTTATCACTTGATAATTATATTATCTATAAATATTATTGGCTCTCTTTTTCAGTCTTTGGGTCTGCTCTTTTGCATCTCTCTCCCCCCGTTCTTTCCTTCTATTCTCCAATACATTTTCTAGCTAGAAAAGCCTTTTCCCCTTCCCATTCCCTTTGTGGATGTGCCACTGCCACCTGTCGTATGAATGATATTTTCCTTACGATTTCCCTTGAAACTTTTTTATGGGGCACAAGTTTTCCATGGGCGAGGCTTTGGGGAGGGTGGGGCGTTGCTTGTTACCTGAAAATTAATGGCACGACCTGTCAATATGTGTGCGTGTGCCCGAAAAACCTGTAACCTGCCTCAACCAATGCCTCTGCCTCCTCCGGCCCATTCTCCTGCTCCCCACTCACTCCTGCCTCCTTCTTCCCCTGCCACTGCCTCCTACTCCTGCTCCTCGCTGATTTCCATCCATTTTCTTTTACTGAGAGAAGAATTTTTCCTCTTTCAGACAGAGTGTATGCGTTAGATGAAGGGTATGATGGGATTTTTCCAAATTTATGCCGTAGAAACGATTCCTTTTCGATCTGTGATACAGAGTACAGTTCAGGGACATTTCCAAGAAATTTCCACAAGAAAAGAGTCGTTGAAAAGACACCCAAAGAACGAGGAGAACAAGTACCAGAAGAAGCAGCCGAATTCCCATTAAACCTGACTTTCTAGGCATAGGCATTATCTCTCTGGAAGGCATTCTTTCTCTTCCAAAATAGGTACTCCTCGAATGACCCCATATCACTCCTTAAAGGGTATCCCGATTGTCATGGCAGAGCTCCCTTCTCTCTCCGGTTTTCATTCTTTTGAATTATGACAGGGCAAAGAGAGAGAACGAGAGAGAGAGAGAGAGGGAGGGGAGAAAGCAGAGGGTGAGGAGAGTGGCTGTAGGAGTGAAAGTTATGGTCTACACATGTTGCTGTCGTCTAATGCCTGTTGTTGTTCCCTGTGCCCTGTACCCCTGCACCCTGTACCCCTGCACCCCTGTACCCCTGCACCATGTACCCTGTTCTGTTCCCTGCTTTTGTTGTTGGAATTTGTAAGTAAGAAAATTGTTTTTGAAATGGCTAACAAGCTATTAGCAAACAAACAAAGGGAGAACGATGATGATGATGCCTCTGATGATGTTTGGGCGATGTGTCGAAGCAGAGTCAAGAGGAGGGAAAGTGGGGGAAATCGGATGGGGGACTGGGAGATTCCGTGGGTCTTTGAGAGGATTGCCTCTTGGTTCTTTCGGTTTCGGTTTTTTTCTGGCTCCAAAGTGACATTTAAGCGATTCATTCGATGGAGCATCAATCAGAGGATGGTTTTCTTCTATAAAATGATTTATGAGGATTCAAAAAATTGCACAGAAAAACTGAAGATGGAAAAAGTCTCTTGAAAGTCGAAGAGTAAATGAAATTGAATGGCAAACTTGGATTTAAATTGAAAATAAAAAAGACAAAAAGTGGAATAATATTTAAAAAAAAAAAAGACCCAGCAAATTTTCTTTTCTTTTTGGATTTTTAAGAAAATAAAGGTCCGTTCCACTGACCCTTTCACGCCCCCCATTCATGCCTCTTTCCCTTTCTTCCCTTCCAGTGCTCGTTTTCCCAAAACCTTTTTCCTTCGATTCTTTATTCGATTTTTTCCGATTGGTAATTCAGAAAGAAAATATTACAGGCCTCTGCGGACCCTTGGACTCCTAACCCCCATATGGCATACCTCTTGACCTCGTCTTCCACTACCCCCAAGCACCCCCATCTCCCACATCTCCCAAAAAAGAAAAAAACAAAAACACTTTTACCTTCAGGAGAAAGCGTCGGAAGGGCGCTAGGGGTGTGGCAGGGAAAACAAATGACAACCCAAATTATTTTGACACCATTCCCGTAAATGCTTGCCACACTTGCCACACGGGGAGGCAGAGAGAGGGAGCGAGAGAGTGAAACAAAAGCAAAGCCAAAAACTCAAGTGGCGGCCAAAAGAGGCGCCTAGACGGCCGTTTGAATGGGCAGAGAGGGGGATACGAAGTAGGAGGACATGGGGTAGGTAGGCAACATATTGTGCCTCGTTGCATGCAACAAGAGAACAACAATAACAACAGAGGGAGATGCGAGACGCGACTGAGGGAGGGAAAGTGGCAGACAGACGGCGTAGACGATGGGGATTCCCATTTGGATACGAATGCGTGGGGATATTCGGAGGCGAAGTGCGGAGCACATTATGACGGGGAGGAGTGCGGAACAAGGTGGGTGGAACAGGCGGGTGGAACAGGCGGGTGGAACAGGCGGGTGGGGCTGAGGCAAGTTCGCGCTCTGTTGCAAATTGCCAGTTAAAATTTTCCTGACATTTCAGCAGCAGCCAAACGTCAAACCAGCCACCGGGGAGAACTCCACTCCTGCGGCAAGGGGGGATGAGAGCGAATGGATAGAGAAGGAGAACTAGAGGCGTACGTGTGAGGGCCAGGCAGAAAGAGACAGGGAGAGACGGGGACAGTCGGATGTTGGTGTCTGCAAGTGTCAAAAGGCATTTTATGACACTTTATTTTGGGTGTGTGTGTTTTTGTATGATTTTGTGTGGTCTGTATCGATGAGTGCTATTATCGAACATGTTTATCGGCGAGAAGGGGAGGGATCCGCGCGAGTGTAGAAAAGGAGTAGAAAATATAGGAATCGCTGCACTTAATACCCTTAAATTTATTGATTTACGCAATGGGAGACATTCGCGGATTGACACGGATACAGGATGCTGTGGAGGTGTGGAAACCGGAGCTTAAAGTGCATCAGAGACAACAGATCCAGATGGTATGCAAAATTCGATAGTACCTCTTATTGTATCTCTGTTGGTGTCGTTCGCATTTAATGATGTCCATTCGCTTGGGGATACATTTTCAAAGCGAATCAATTTTATTCACGGAATGTGCAATTCTTTCTCTGAAGAAGAATCGCACCTCAATCGACCCTCAATCGCTGTTCAATCCCAATCCGATATCTTCGTCTCAAAATTCATTCCGCGTTTGAGGCCTTCAGGGCCATGGGGGCGACCTTCAGTGTGCCACTCGTACGCGTACGCGTACTCGTAGTCGTACTCGTATTTGTGTTTTAAGTAAATATTGACTCGAAGGTCCCCTTTGCCCCAAACGCCCCACGAATAATCGAAGCCAAATTGAAGACCAAACATTAACACGCGCCTGCCTTCAGTCCGCCTGCAGTCATTACCTCATTCCATCCGTTCCCCCGCATGGCCATCCCCTGCCGATCGCTCAGTCAATGAGCCAAGGGCAACCATTGCGTGGCGTCGTGACTCGCGAGAGAGGTATTTAATAAACTCTGAAAATGCGTGTCGCGCGAGACAAAACGAAACCCCAAAATGGTACCCGAATCCGAGCCCGAACCCGAGCCACGAAGTGCAGCCCACGAGCTGCGGGCGGCACCCGAACTGCATTCAAATGAGAAGAGTGAGGAAAGAGAACGGTGGACCGAAGCCCATGTCCACCTCCTCCGCCACCTCCTCCACGACCTCGATGAGAGGCCTCTTATCTTTAGTGCGAGTGCGAGGTGTGTGTGTGTCGTGGTATGCAACGCACAAAACAATAACAAAAAACCCAAACAACGAACTGCAAAAACTAAAACAGCAGCAGCAGCAACAACGACAACAGCAACAGCAACAGCAAGAGTGTGTGCAAGAAGAGTAAAGAGAGTCAAACAAAAATATATAAGATTCAAGTACCGTTGCCGTAGAGTAGTCGTAAAATAGAAGGAGAGCTATAGGAGTAAAGTGTGATAAAATGTCATTGAAATGTCAAATAAATGAATGAATGTCCAGAGAGTGGAGGGAGGCGGAAGATCATTTGACTTTGGAGGAGCCTGCCTGCAGTTTTTACAGCATTTTATGGCAAAATCAGCAGCAGCAGAAGCACCAGCAGCAGCAGTACGAGATCTTGTGCAAATTAATTTTAGGAGAGAGCGAGGGTGGTACGTGTACGAGAGATAGGAGAGAGAGAGAACAGTTAAAAAGAGTGGTAGGGCATGGAACAGGGGAAAAGTTGAGAAAAATCTAAAATAAATGGAGGCTTGTGATAGAGAGAGAGAGAGAGAGCAAATATTAGGCAAATATGAGGAATAGGGAATAAAATACTACTCAACCATTCTATCCGAATTCAGAATATATGTAAATATACCTTGAGGAACAACCTTGCATGCATATCCTCAATCAACTGTTACTCTGGGTCCCATCCCAAGATGGCCATCCTTGAACTCCTTCAAATTCAGAATCAATTTAGTGCGAGATTCATTGCACTGTTGTGATGGGTAGAAGCTGAATTCACCTGATGAGCTATCTTCAGTCTCGATGGATTAGGGAATTATATAAGGTCCCACCGTTGCTGGATTCGTGGGGGGATGGAAATTCGATTCAGCACAGAATTTATTTAAAAAACACATTTGAGAGAACATATATCCGTAATGCCTTCTAAAACTCTATATTCCACAATAGTTCATTTAATCCCTTCCTGAATCAACTGTTTCTTTCTTTGTGGCTTTCCACATAGACTATTCATAGACTTATAGCCTGCTGGGCTACGCAGTCCAATATTCGCCAATTAATCGATAGATTATAGCCAGTGGTGCATTCGTAGAGTAAAATCCTATTGTGGTTTGTTATTTGCACTGCCCACTGTACTGTTCCACATTGTCATCCGCATATGCACTTATGTATATTATATTCTTATGTATATATGTATGTAGCCCATGCAGCCGTTCTCTCTTGTCTTCACCTCGCGCCTCTATTTCTTTCCTTCGCTCTCGCTCTCTCGATCTGTCGCGCTCTTGCCGAAGCCTCGCTTGCATTAGGGCACCGGCGATTCGGCCCGCCTGCCCTCGAATTTAGTCTGCATCTATCACTCACTTGGTACTGCACGTCGTCTTGGACCCTAGTTCTTCGAGCCGACACCGTCTTGAACCGACCCCCGCGTCTTCAATCGACATCGGCTTGGAATCGATCTAAGCCAACTGACTCTTGGTGCTCTCGTGTTATTTGTACACATTTACACACATTGTTATTACAAACATACAATAAACATGCAATTCAGTTGCTATATTAACCAATTCGGGCTTTCGCAACGCCTTTATTCCTTTAAATGCATTTTGAGAGAAGGCTTTTCCAGTGGAATCTCCAATTTAATCTCCCGATTCCAATCGCTAAGAATCGATTGCCTTTACTGTTGCAGCAATCGTCACCCTCGCATAGAGTGGGGGATAGCCCTAATTATCACACCCCCTCACTCCCGCACGTTGCCCCTTCTGCACGTGGAAAATCTCTGCTGGAAAATCTGTGTAAAATCTGATATCAGCATGGAAGCTGTCGGCCCGTCTCCGGTGTCAACCCTCGTCGTGTTGCCTGTTTCTGCCCCATTGAGTGGTACACAGAGAAATATCTCCCAGAGCCATGCCCCCTGCCGCATGCCGCATGCCACATGCCACTGGCACTGCCTTTCTGATGGCTTTGTTCTTTGTGTTGTCAAACTGTCAGGATGGCGATTTGCTGCCGCACAATTGATACATTGATAAATGATGTTCCCAGGAGGCAATCTCGCAGGATCTCCACCTCCTCCTTCTACTCCTCGATTCATGCCACTTGGACGCTAATTTTGTGTGACAAACAATCCTCTCTCTCTCTCTCGCTCTCTCTCTCTCTCTCTCTCTCTCGCTGGGAACGTGAGACGATTTTCGATTGTGGGGCACGGACTTAATGTTGTTTTGTCATGCAAGAACCACATTTCCTGCCACATTTTGTGGCAATTAAAAGGATATTAGTAGCCACAAAATAGCCATGTAATCTAACACTATGCGTTTTATTGGAAATATATGGATTGCTGCTTTACCGCTCAGCGACGAGGCCATCGGTTGTAGGGCACGCGATAAAGAAGAGCGTCCCATCGCGATACATTCTCTGCAGCCGGACAATGATCACCATTTGTTTCTGATACTCCAACGGCATCGTATCGCCTCCCGTATCCAGCGGCGGATGATGGATATAGCGCGCCTGCTTCTTCAGATACTCCCGCATGGCCTTTTGGTCCTCCGTTTCAAAGGGGTCCGGCTGGGGAGTCTCCACACGGGCCAGAGCGCGCCCGGAATAGAGCACCAGAGCACTCCTGCAGAATGAAACGAGAGGGGAGGTTTTCAGAGAATCAGGAAAGTGTTTGGCGTTTGGGGAGTCACCTGTTGAGACGCCTACGACGACGCTGCACTACGATATAGATAGCCAGCCCCAAAAAGGATGTCACGAAGCCCACTAAAAGGGCCTTCCACAGGTCGCACATCTCACTGGCGGAGACTCTTGGGAAACACTAGACTTCAAGTAAATTTTATCGAAATGATTTCCTTCCGCTCAAAAAGAGATGGATTGATGTTCCATTGAGAAAGAGCAAAATGAAGTGAGAATTCATCAGAGAATAAGCCAAGAGATACAAGGCCTACTTTATTACAGTTGTTGGCTCAAAGATTGTTCGTCTATTATCCAGGGCTAATGAGAAAACCAGGGAACCATACATATGGGACGAGTGGACGGTTGGATGGTTCTAAAAGGGCACCTGAACAAGTGGAACTAGTTCGAGTGGAAGATCTTTCAGTAAGAGAAAACCCGAAAAATAGAAGAATTTTCGAAGAGTGCTGAGGCCGGGTATCTTTTGGGCATCTCTTGGATGCCTCACAAATGTCATCAAATATATACGGTATTTATTAGGACATCTTTTGAAGCCATTTATTAAAAAAATTCCATTGAAACGTGTTCTCAAAGACACCGAAAAGCGTGTTTATCCATTGGTTATTTTGTGGGCATCTATGAGCCAAATATTCAGTATACATATCTTAGGACTCTCTGCGCTTATATCTCGGATAGCTTTGGGCATCTACTGGGCATCGCTGCGGCATCTCTTTGGGTATCTTCGAGGCATCTGCTGGAACTCTCTCGGGCAACTCCCTTCCTCTTTTGTGGCCAGAGTGTCAGCGGAATCTCAGCAATTTGTAACAGCAGTGATCTTCTGACAGCTTTGACGTTGATAATTCCCTGTTACAACAGTCATAGAGCCAGCACATGGGCCGGCCTCTAAAATTCGCGCAGTTCAAAGAGCTCTTTGGGTGGCTTTGGGATCCCAAAGCCACGGCCAGAGGCGGAGGCGGAGGCAGGGCCAAGATATCTGTACAGATCTCAGAAATCTAAGAAAATTAAATGAGAAATAAGAGAGAAAAAACCCACTGCCGCCGCAAGGCATCAACCTCACCAATCGCCACCGAGCACAAAAAATCTCCGACGGCTATGAGGTTTTGTTATTTTTTTTGGGAGTTTCTTGAACTCTGGAGGCGGAAGTGCCCTGCCACTTATGACTCAAAATTTGATGGATGTACAGATACAGATACAGCACACAGCGTACATAAATACACGGATACAATTACAGCACACAGATACGGGTTCAGGTACAAAAGATACAAATGAGACTTAGAGAGAGAGATGCTCATACGCGTGTGGGGAGTACATTTAGAGGAGTGCTACGAGGAGTATCCCGCAGATAGATATACGAGTATAGATACAGATACAGACCCAGCTACAGACGCTTCTTATAGTCGCATCTGGCAGACACTTTTGGCAGCCACTGTGTGGGCGCCCCATCGCACGCATCGGTATTCCATATTCCGATTTGTATTGGGAATCCGGAATATGAATCTGAAATTTAATTGAACGTCTCTCCCTCTCTCTTTCGTTTTCTTGTCATAAATTCATTTGCAAGAGGCGCCCACGCGCCCTCTTGAGGGGCGGAAGGGTGGCCAAGAGCGGGGAAGTAGCGGAGGCTGTAGGCTGTGTGACAGGGTCGCCAGGCATTGACTGACAATCGCATTTAAATGTCAGAGGAACGGGAAACTATTTATAATTTCACACCTCGCAAATGATTTACGATCTGAAGGGGTCCCAGAGGGGCACAACGGGGCACAACGGGGTCCCGCCCCCTTCCTCTTGTGGGTGTGGGCATGGGTGTGGGTGTGGGAGTATATACCAGAGAGTTCTCACTGTACTAATAGTGATAATTGTTTAAGGAAGTCCAATTGGAATACACAGAGATTCGGGGCAGTAGCTGCCGTCTTTCACACTTTCAGAGACTGATTCAAGAGATTTCCCGATGCAGTAAAAGAGCTATGGATCTAGGAGTCCGATCCAAATTCTTCTATTCTTCGGTTTCTCTGGGACTTGTCCCTGGAAGATTATTCTATGGTCTATCTATCTAAGGATACATCTATCCTTCTATCGATCCCAATAGTCTTCAACTTCTGCTTCCGTGATGTTTGGGGCTTTTCTTTTTTTTCAAATGAATTTCCATATTTTTCTAGTCTTTTTCTTTTCCCTTAGGATCGTTGAGATCGTATATTTTTAGACATACGATCTGGTGTTGTCTTTTGGTTTTGGCATGATGTCAGGCCGCAGGTCTCCCCTCACTCCACTCATCGATCTATCATTCGATTCGTTCCACTATTCATCAACTATTCATGAACCCGCCTTCTCTCTTCCCACCTCCTCCTCCGTTGAATGATGGCTTCTTTGGGCCATGAAGCGCAATTAACAAAAGGCACAAAACCGAAAATAAAAATGAGAAAATACGAAAATAAAATACAGATTATTCTCCAAACTCCGCCAACAGCCTGTGTGTATTATTTCTTCTTAATAATAAATTATCTATATGAACAATAATCTCTGATCTGTTCTCTGAGATTTGTTCTCTTTCTCTTCGGTTCTCTCTTCGGGAGATACGCAGGCGGTGGGGGGGATGAAGCGAGAGGGCACTCAAGCGGAAAGATCTCTCTGGGGCCTTTGGCTCTAACAAACCATGAAAATCATCAAATAATTGAGCGACCAACGACGACCGACGAGCGATGAGCGACGAGCGACGATTCGCCGACTTCCGGATTCCGACGGAGAACAACGATGGGCACCTGGCTCCAGCACTGGCTCTAGCGATGCGATCATCAGGTGGGGATCCATCTATTGGGAGGCCGCAGGTCGCGGGGTTGGGGGCACGGCACCATTTTGGACATGATTTTACGGATGAGCGAACGAGCGGCAATGAGCAAAAGTTATGCCAAACAATTTAATTCTTTGCGTGTACGATTTATCATAATTTAACATGGGTTTTAATTTGTTATTTTTGAATTTGAAATGAATTGTAATTCGGAAATGATTTAAAGTAAGAGATGGCCAAAAGATAACCAAAAGAGGGCCAACAAAGGGCCTATAGATTCTGTATATAATACCCAAAGGAATACTCGAAAGAATTTCGGTTTCACGTTTCTTAGCCCAAAGGGAACTCCCCAAGAAATTCTAAAGAAAAGCCCGATGGTTTGCCCAAAGGAATACCCAAAGGAATGAGTAGCTATTATATAGGCACATTGCTATGGGACAGTGTTAGGCACACAAAGGAGGAATATAAATTATAGAGAAAGTAGAAAGGTTCAAGAGCATCCAAACCGTTTTCAGGAAACACTTAAAAAATACCTCTAAACTATCACATTAGATTCATTTCAAAGGGATGACCTACCTGTTTGAGGGTTGTTTGAATCGCAACATGGAACCAATCGTAAAAACAGGTCCATTGTCAGTAAGAGGGAGGAGAGAGAATATAAATGAGCGAAGGATCGATTTCGATTTGAGAGGATTTTACATGAGTGAGAAAGAGGATTGAGATCGAAGTTAGTTTACATTATCGCCGATAGGGGGCGCCACCGAGTAGTAAGGAAACGGGACGGTGGTATCGGCTTTTAGGCTGAATTACCAAATTCGCAACATGTTGCTGCAGTATGTGCTTAAGCATGTACAGCTTGGCAACATGTTGATTGTAAGTGTACATCGTGTTGCTATGTTATGATGATCATGTTAAATAAATACTTATAGGATATTTTATTAACATTGAATTGGGAAAAAATGATTGCTATGTTATGAACTGATCATGTTAAATAAATACTTATAGGATATTTTATTAATATTGAATTGGGAAACAAATGGTTGAAGTTTCTGATATTTACATCCTATACAAAAACATAGTAAGGGACTGGTTTTCTAGATTTCCGTATAGAGGGTTGAATAATAAGCAAACACATAATTAATGGAGATATATACAGGAGCACACAAAGAATGCAATTATAATAGGAAGACATACAAATTAATTAATGCTACTTATAGTAAATATACGACCGTCCCTTTTCCTTACTACTCGGTGGCGCCCCCTATCGGCGATAATGTAAACTAACTTCGATCTCAATCCTCTTTCTCACTCATGTAAAATCCTCTCAAATCGAAATCGATCCTTCGCTCATTTATATTCTCTCTCCTCCCTCTTACTGACAATGGACCTGTTTTTACGATTGGTTCCATGTTGCGATTCAAACAACCCTCAAACAGGTAGGTCATCCCTTTGAAATGAATCTAATGTGATAGTTTAGAGGTATTTTTTAAGTGTTTCCTGAAAACGGTTTGGATGCTCTTGAACCTTTCTACTTTCTCTATAATTTATATTCCTCCTTTGTGTGCCTAACACTGTCCCATAGCAATGTGCCTATATAATAGCTACTCACAGCTAACAGCTAGAACAGAAACTAGTAATCTTTTAACAACGATGGATGACCTCGAAATCATTTTTATCGATTCCCAACCGGAATCAACCATAAATCTGGACTCTCAGCCGAGCTCCGTAGACCTATCCCTGATTTTTGGGATTAAGACCCAAACCTATCTCGAGAGCAATCTCGATAACTTCAACTGGTTAAGTGAGATTAAATGGGATGATGACGACGATGACCCAAGGAATGCAACGCCTAATAATGATAATCCATCATACATTTTCCCGGATGATGACAGCATTTTCGATTTAGTAGATAATCAGGACCACAATAAAAGATCTCGACTCCAGGAACTACTTCGGGACGAAGATGATGATGATTTAATTGCTGCGGTAAAAATAACTGAGGCGAAATTTTAATAATACGTATACATATTTCTATAATAAGAATATTTGATGTATTTTTCTTAAAATAATAAATACAACACATTTAAACACTATTTATTTTCAATGTTTTCTGTTTTACTTTTGATTGGTTGAATTTCACTTCCTCTTATTACAAGAGAATCATAGGATTCGTTTGAAACAGGTTTCTTCCAAGTGAGGATTACACAAAAAGAATAAGTGGATTTCAGGTAGAATACAGATGCTTTTGAATGTATTTATTGATTTAATTTAACATCCTATTATAGTTGGTAAATTTATGTAAAGGTATTTATGTTTAAAACGCACAGATTATTTTATTTCTGAATATTTATTTTACATTTCTGGTTTTAATTCCTTGTTATGCTTAAATAAAATATGCATATCGAAGTCAATTCTCAACCAAAACAGTTCAGTTCCTGGACATAAGTAACATCGATAAAATGATGATTTTGATTTTGAATAACTGAAGTTGTGGATTTTTAAGGTGTGTTTTTTCAGATCATTGCGGGAACTAAAAGATGTTTTACATAACACAACTCGCAATGAAATGTCCTCATTTCGAAATGAAAATGAACTGGCCTATCTTAATAACTTACAGTTCTTATATAGGAAGTGATGAGCATATGAACAAAAATTGTATGCATTTTATTCTGTTTATATAATTTTTTCATGTTGACGGTTATAATAATAATGAAATAATATACTGCAGTGTATCTATAATTCATCCCTTATTACTCAACAACCAATCAGATTTAAGACATCTGGTCTTTACAGCTTTAAAACCATTTACTTATTATCACTCCACTACCAATCTGCTCAGATCACATTTGTATAAAATTGAATTAATGAGAGTATAAAAGATCATGCAATCTTTTAAATAATTTAGTATAAATCCGTTAGTAGATTGAATAGTTTCTATTACTACAATGGTATGTAAGCAACTTTTTATTTCTGTATATTAAAAGGATAACCACTTAATAAAATATATACATAGGCTTTCCTAGAATTACTTAACGAGACAAAGCCGGCGATTGGTTACACCAAGGTTGAGGACCTATGCATAGGATTTGAGTACAAGATCAATGGATGTAAAATCAAAAAAAACATCATTTGGAAATAAAGTAGTCCTTTATTTAACTGATAAGGACAACGAACAGCTTTGGATATTTTTACCTAAAAGTTATGTAACCAAATTTTCCACAAAAACGCCCTTTAAGATGTTGAAGGAGCATGGAATTTCACATCTTATATATAAAGGAAAAGAGATGACTAGATACAGCACTGCGCATTTCCAATTTATATGTAAAGAGTAAATAAAGACTTCAATGGAAGAAATTGTATATATGTACATATATGTAAGAGAATAAGATACTATAAATGAAGACTTCAATGGAATGCATCTTATATATGTAAGAGAAGAAGAGACAACTATACATGTAAAGAAAAAAAATAAGGAAAAAGGTTGAGAATATACATATGTAAAAAGAGATGACTAGATATAGTATTGATCATTTCCAATACATAGGTAAAGAAAAAAGGTTGAGAATATACATATGTAAAAAAAGAGATGACTAGATATAGTACTGATCATTTCCAATACATAGGTAAAGAAAAATATAAGGGTAGCAGAGCAAAGACGTGGATATAAAGAGTCCTGCTCTTTGAATCAATATCAGTATCAGATTCAAGAAGTCAACTGCAAGATGTACGCGAAGCAAATAAAACTTTTTTTGATGCAATTCGAAGAGATGATCTTCGAGGAGCACATACAAACTCTGGAAAACCTGATGAACATTTTGGAGGATCTGGAGGAAAAGGAGCTTCAGTACTCCAAGTTTGGCTTTCATTATAAGCTGTGCCCCTGGAGCGATGATGATGCAACGGACGGACCTGACACATGCCTGTGTCATACCCTACCAAACAAGAAAGCTGAAGCTATAGACTTAATGCTTAAGTACTATAACTTAAATAAAAGAATGTATCCCAGCTCAAAAAATCAATAAATATCTTAAATATCTTTGAAATAACATTGTGTTTTTATTTTAAACAAATTTTCTTAAACATTTTTATTATTAACTTATCATTATAATTAAAATCATTTTTCTTAAATTGTTTTAAAAAAACAATTTAATGTTTTTTGTTGCTTTTAAATATTCCATATAGGATACAGTAATGACCGCATGTATTTGAAAAATATCCTTGCAGTGGTTGTTTATTAAATGTAAACTTTGTTGAATTTTTCCTTAATATTTTTAAAAATTCTTTATTTTGAGGATATTGACCATATGAATCAAAAAATTCTGCTGAATATTTGTTAACAAAGTAAAAAGCAACCCAATGGGTTCCTGGATGGCTTGAAGTATCTGTGTTTGCTATTATTAAAGCAGGATATTTCGAAATTACTTTGGGCAGCTGATCAGAGGGATAAACTCCTTTAAAAATTGTTTTTGTTTTTGAATGCTTGGAAAGCAACTTATCGATTTGCAATGTATTCATTTTTACAATAGAACACGAATATTTCTATGTTTATCAATATCAATCATTGAGTCATATTCACAGTATACCAGACAAGTAACTGCTTCTGTAAGAGGCTCAGAAAATCGTCCTTCAATTCGGATGGCTCCTTGAGAAATTAAATTTGAGCATACAGTTGAATTGTGATGGTCTGCAGTTAAGTCAAATGCTAATATAAAACTGTTTTTATCAAACATTTGTAATTTGAATATCATAATTTTATTCCCTTGATCTGAATAGCATATTATATCCTCTAGAGCTTTGAGCATTTTCAGAGTTCGAGAAATCAAACTCAAGTGCCTGCGATGGTACTTGTACTCCATTAACCAATAGATTAAAGCGTTGAATTTTAAAATGATCAAAATTGAAGGGGTTCAAAGCCCGATTTCCAGAATATGATTTGTTTTTACCATGCAAAAAGCCAAAAATTCGGAAGCTGTCCAATAACTGCATTGTCAATTGATAATGTATTATTTCCTGGGTATATTGTAAATGATTTTACTTGAACTTTGCTGTATGGATAAATGGCATTTTTAGTTTGTAAAACATGATGATGAGCCAATAAAATGCTCGGATTAATAGTTATATGGTTCATGAATAGTTGTGCCTCCAATATTTTAAGATTTGATTCAGTTTCAGATTCCATTAAATAAAATGCTGTTTTTCAATGTTAAAAGTAATCCTCAAATCCACATTATTTATAAGCAGTTTTGGTTGATTAAATATATCTCCATGAACTTTTCCGAATAGTTCAACCTTATTACTGTTTTGAAAAATATTTTTGAGCATAATGGATCCATCGGTGTTAACGTATCTACCAGATAATAATTTACCATAATTAGGATAATAACCTTGAGTGGCTAAGTGACTTTCACTAGCGTCACTACCATAGTTTAAAATCGTTTGCAAATACGATCTATAATGATAGTTATTATCACTCTGAGAAACCAATATATTATTTAAATATACGGACGAACTTCTAAACATTGAATGCAAAATATTGTTCACTACTCCAACATCGTTTCCTTCAATGTTGGCATTATCACTTTTCTTAGTTGCACAACAAGTCTTAAGTAAACACTTGATAGGTCTCGATATGTTTCCCCGTTTCCTAAGCAAACGAATTCAATTGAAGAAGCACTGTCCAACGAAGCTATGGGGTTATATGAAACTTCTTCTGTTCTCAGAATAGAGCTTTGTGTAGGATGTGGCTCAAACAGATCCAATTCGCTTTTCATACATTCAATATGGGTGGTCATTTTGATTTAGAAAAAATGTCTCTTATAGTTAATTTTGTTGTTGATTTTTTTCTTTTGGGTCTCGACTGCGTATGTTTGCGTCCCTCTTTAGATGATAAATGAGATAGTTTTTTCCTAGACCTTCTCTTTTTATTCTTTTTACCTGCCCCATTTTGGAATCTGGTTAACTTATTAATGGCTTTATTTGATAGGTTTTGCAAAGCAATTTTGCTTTGTTCTTGAATAATGGTTCTTAGAGGTTTTCGACCAAACTCATTTATTACAGCCTTTCCAGTCTCAGAAGCTTGGTTTTAATTGCGTTAATCCCCGAAAGGAATAGTGGTTTTATGTAATTAAAAAGACCACTAAAAAATTTCAATTCCTCTACCTTGCTGGATAACTCTGGGTGAAACATAAAGACTTCCTATATGATTCAACCCTCCTCCACACTGATTTAAATAATATTGTTGATAAGATTTCGTCATGATGGTTATTTCTACTCTGAATAAATTTCCATCTTTACAGTATTATTTATAGCATTTCTTTTCGTTTTCTAAAGTGAAGCGTGACAAAAATTGGAATTGCTGAAGATTCAAATGGTACTTTATATCCTTTGGAATCGGTAATTAAGATCGAAATTTCTTTTGGCGACCATATTTCAATGGGATAATATTCAATATTGTTGAATTGTATAAGTTGCTCTTTGCCATTATAATGTAATACTCGAAGACACCGAGGTCTTTTATTTCCAACACATCTTGGTTTGATAATGTCAGTGTAAACAAAAATCAACCCATTTTCAAACTGTTCAGACTCTATTGAGTCATTTTCATATCTAAATGTTTCTCCATTTACTAAGCTAATAACGAATTCTGTTGTTTCTTCAGATACAATTGAGGTATTCTCAGGCCTGCTTTTTATACATTTATTTAGATATAAGTCTGTAATTCCTACTTCCCATTCATCGTTCATGTTTTCAGGAATATTTACAATGTTTGTAAATGCACACTTAACGTTATCATGATATACATTTAACGAATCATTACTAAGTAATGTCACGAAAAACTCTGTTAAATATACCATCTTTACGTTCTACGTTCTTTGCAGTTTATTACTTATAGGAAAACCAATTAATTTTGTTTTTTCCAATTTGTACGGCCTTACTGTTTCTAACAGACCTCGTCAACTTTTCCCGTCCACTTACGTATTTCAAGTCTTGAAATGGATTTGTTTCACTTTTATACCTCTTAAGTTTAACTCTTAGTTTTCGCTGTTTATCAGTAAAGCTTCACTTTAGTCAATGCTGGTTTTTCGATGTGTGAGTGTCTAAAAATGAAGTATCCTCAACTTTACGCTTATTATGCTTTGAGTTGAAAGATTTTTCGGTCAGAAAACCTTCATCATCGATGTCAATAGGTAAATCAGGATACTCGTTGGTGATAGAGAGTTCCTTTTTTGAGGAATCATTATTTGTATTATTAGGAATAGAAGTGTTGGGTTTTACATCTAACCAAACTGACTCGTCTTGTGTTTGTATTCCAATGCTTTGAGGTGGTGAAAGTGGTTTTTTCTGAGTAGTTCGTATATCCATTGTTTTATTTCTTTTTTTATTTTGATAGTAACACAATTCTTGACGTATTTTAATCCATTTATTAAAGTCACTAGTTTTTTATCATTTAAAATAGGCAAAAACGTTATATTTATTAAATCGTTTTTCTGGGCATTATTTACCAATTTTTGATATGCATTCGGATGCATTAAAATAACTTTGTTTAATTGATGCTTATTTCTAAGCATTGTTCAATATTTTTCCAAAATCCCCGAAAGCAATGAACTTATTAGAATAGGTAAAAATCCTCCTTTTTGGATGAGAACTTTTCTCTTAGAATTTATTGACCGTTTTGGACATGAAATAAAACGTAATGCATTTTTATACTTTTTTAGAGCATATAGTTGCTTTTTGATATCTTATGATTTCCTCGTAAAGTATTCAACACTATCTCCACTAATGCTTTTACCAACTCAATGTCACAATTACTAATAATTGCATTTCGAAGTTTATTATTTGCCCTGTTGAGCACATACAATAAATGTTTGTTCGCTTTCAGTCGATTTAGATTCTTTTTGTAAACCATTTTCATCTGAAAAGCAAACTGTATACACAGAATTAAAAATATCTGTTCGAAATCTAAGGAGATCATTTATTCCCTGAGTAAGATCAATAAGTAAATAACCATGTGGTTCATCTGTCACCTCCTTATATATTCTGAAGAGCTCCTGAGAATTTTCAGGATAAATTTGTCTTGCTAAGCATTGAAATTGTAGCTTATCTCTAGGGTTTTGAACGCAACGATGTATTTTGTGTTTAATGAAATATCTCGAGTATGTGATGATTTATGAAATATATTTTGTGTTACTACTATTACGGATAAATTTCTGTGGTGTGATCCTTTTGTAAATAGCTCACATACATTTTTATTAAATGCACCCATCATTAAGTCATCTAGTATTAAGAGAATAGGCTCATTATTTTCATTTTCAATTGTTTCGGGAACTCCTTTATAGTATTCGATGTTATTAAAATTTGGTTTAGCATGCTCCTCTCCATAACACCAAATTATTCGATTAATTGAAATGCTTAGCAAGTCATTTCTTTTGTTTATTAAATTTTCTAAAAACGTTGTCTTACCAGACCCTGAAGGTCCGCAAATAAGCATTGTAAAAGGATGTATAAATTGTTTAAACATTTTTGGTTATATTTTTATTTATTGATTTTTTATAAATGTTTTCTAACATCTAAGATATTCTAATTACGTGTCTCTTGATCGCGTTTTTGTGGCAGTTTTTTTCGAAATGAGTATCAGATCCGCAATAATCACAGTAAACAACTTGTGTGTATCCGCTTTTGCGAGGATCCTTTTCAAACAAACGCTTAAATGAATCCATTTTAAACAACTAGTTACTACAAGTGTTTAATACAAACTGAAATTCTAAACATATGAGTCACCATTACAGTAGACAGCGTAGTTCGAATTTTCCAAGATAACAAATAGCTTAAATAAATTATTTAGAGCACATCTAAGAGGAATTTTTTGTGGATTCTACAGTTTGTAAAAAGTTTGGATAAAATGTGAGACTTTTTTTCCTATATCAATATCAATAATATTATTTTTTAAATACTTAGATAAAAACTTTTTTTAATTTCACCACGTACAATGACGGTGCTAAATCTATTTAGTGGTGAAAGTATTTCACCTAAACTTAAATATGATATTTCACCATCTGACCATTCCAATCCATTTATGGTCTGACGATTAATATTTTGTTGTTTAATCATTTCACTATCCAATTCATTTAGATGATATGGGGGTTTGAAATGAAAGAAGTTTGGTGTTACTGTTCCGGTTTGCATAAACGCCAATTCCTTAATAAAAAAGTTGTTTATTATTTCCAAAGAGATATTGAAAATCAACTATAACGCTTGAATTCCTGTCGATTGTGTTCATGTTGGTTTGAGATTTTGTAAGAAACTGAATGAGTCGGCGATGTCTATCGCCTTTATATACAGCCCAATTCAGTAAGAGTTCTTAGTTTAACAAAAGCATTCAACCCAAATGGACACGCTTCAATCAAAAAGAATTAGGTCCACTAGAAAGAAGCAGGATCACGAAGTCATTTTCGGTCTCGAATATTATGTAGTACATAATTTAAAGCTAAAATGCGGTTTTTCAACTACAAGAAAATTCACTCCAATGATATGGATGCAGCAAAGCAAAAACAATTTCGTTGGGTTAGATAAAGATGAATGGATGCAATTGGTTACATACAAGGAGTATATCCAATTGAAACTTGATCAGTATGATTTTTTGATGCCTGATACAATTATAGACCATCCATTATTGACCACTATTAAATGTAATTTTAGATTTCGAAAATCAGATAAGCAGTATGTTTTTATAATAAATCAGTTTGGAAATAAAATTGAATTTGATAGTGAGTCCTGGAGATCATTTTAAGATTAGGCATTTTTTTTACCACATTCTTATGTTGGAATACGATACTTAAGCAACAAATTATATACCTTTACTATAATAATATTATTCCTAAGTGTGCAGCCTTACAAAAATATGATGTTCAACTAGCTGATTTGGGCGGTACTTATGATAGAAATGTGCAAATAGATTTAACCCGTTTATGCTTTGAAATTTCCAAAAAATGTGTAATCAAATAAAACGCGATGTTCTTGAATATAAGCAATCACTTTTAAATAAGCAATCATCCCAACCTAACAATAAAAAATAAAAAATTATATTTAAAATGAGTAAGCAACAAGTTGTTAATGAAATACATAAACCTGCTAGAAAAAAATTTTATTCGTCGTAAATTCGTACAAAAGGGAATTAATGACACGTGGCAAATCGATTTAGTTGAAATGATACCCTTTTATAAGGAAAACAAAGGATTTAGATATTTGCTAACAGTGATTGACACGTTCTCGAAGTATGCATATGCAGTTCCCGTTAAGTCCAAAACAGCTTTAGATGTTTCATCAGCATTGAAGAAAATATTCAAAATATCTAAACATATACCTAAAAATATACAATCTGATCAAGGAAAGGAGTTTTTCAATGTAGCCTTCGGGGAGTTAATGAAAAAAAAATAACATTAACCATTACCATACATATACACACCTTAAGGCATCTATTTGTGAACGTTTTAATAGAACATTAAAAAATCGTATGTGGAAAATGTTTAGTATGCAGGGTAATCATGTATGGATTTATACCTTGCAAGACTTAGTAAATGATTACAATAATTCATATCACCGTACTATAAAAATGAATCCTATAGAAGT
This sequence comes from Drosophila lowei, assembly GCA_008121275.1. Classification (NCBI taxonomy): domain Eukaryota; kingdom Metazoa; phylum Arthropoda; class Insecta; order Diptera; family Drosophilidae; genus Drosophila; species Drosophila lowei. Next base: position 25,946 of record VHIG01000022.1, on the reverse strand, counting down.
AACCAAGCAAAATGAAGAGTTTATTTTGAAAACAGCTTATAATATTTGTAAGGTATTTCCTAAACACAAGTTTTCCATTGGTGATCCTGTTAGAATAAGTAAATATAAAGGTATTTTTACGAAGGGATATGATCCAAACTGGACAACCGAAGTTTTTAAAATTTTAAAAGTAAAGTCTACTAATCCTGTAACATATGAACTGCAGGACTATAAGGGGAAATGATCAAAGGCTCATTTTATGATCAAGAACTCCAGAAAGTGAAAGATGAAAATGCTTTCTTAGTGGAAAAAATACTCAGAAGGAAAAAGGAACAAGTTTTTGTTAAATGGTTAGGTTTTGATGAAACACACAATTCATGGATAGATAAAAGAGTATATTAAAATAATTAAACACACAAAATAGTTATCAGATTTTATTTATTTTGGTATATTTACATTAAATACATTTTATTTTACATTAAAAATAAAGTTTTAATTATATACAAATTAAAAATGGTAATAATATAATGTTAAAATTACTTATACATTATTTCGTGTATTATTACTAGCATCTAAAATATTTTGAATTTCACAGTGGTTATGAGCTAATGTTGAAATATTATCAGGTAATATAAATCTTTTGTCATCCTTATAATTTAGACTTATCTTATTTACAATTTCAGTATAAATTTTATGACCCCTACTTCTAATAACTCTTTGTTGTCCATAATAGGTTTTTTTATGTTTAATGCATTCAATATAATGAGTATGGGATAATCTTTTCACTACTGACTTTTTTACACCTTTTACCTTTTTTATGTTATAGTCAGTAGTGTTATCATCTCTAGCAACTAAATATGAGTATGCTTTCGCTTTTAATCCTGCAAACGACGTCATTATTCTACCTGCATTTTTTCGTCTTTCATTAATCCTAGTTCTTTGTTATTAGCCAGATTTATACCGAATCTGTTTGAGGCTTGGTAATTGGATGTATCAAAGCGATTAGGATTGTCTTTAATTAAATCATAAAAATCTTCTTCTGATGATATAATAAATGAATCTGTATCCATATAGAGTATTTTTGACGATGGACATTTTACATGATGAAAATTATAGAAATAGTCATACATTAACCATTTCAAAAGTTCTAGTACACTAACTCCAATGTAAATGGGCTTATCATACAAAATTCTAGACTTAGTTGATTCAATTGCAGCCAAATTATTTCCAAAGATTTCAACACTGTGGAAATTGTGTCTCGCTATGCGTTGTCTAAACCCTGCTGAGTTCTGTCTTGAATTATAATGTTTAACTAATGCAACCTCACGACGTTTTTCTACATTTTCCATAGTTTTGCCGTAAACGGCATTAACCATTAATTTATAAAAGTTTATCTCAAAGTCATTGCTAGCTAATTTTCTAAGAGATGTATTGAGGTCAATATAAGGTTTCAGCCAACAGGACTGATTAAAAGATACAACTCGAGATATTTTTTCTAAAATCATGCCTTGCTCTATACATAACTGTAGCTGTTTCAAATGTATTATATAGTTCTTTTTATCGGTTAAGTCAGCTATTAGTTTTGTCTGCTTTCCTCCCGGTGGAATCTTATTTTCTGGGCAAAAGGTAAGCTATTATGCTTATTATGAATATCATCAGGATATCGCAAATCTACTTCTAAAATATATCCTACATCACTAGATGCTGATATGCTAAGAACGTTGAAAGATGAAATTTCATCGTTACTTAGAAATTTAAAATTAGAAAATGGAAGGGGTTGACTCATAGCCCATCCATATAAGTTGTTGGCATCAATATATGAAAGGAAATTTATGGGCTCGCTAGGCTTAAATTTATTATTTAAATATTTATTATTTGCTGTTGCAATCCGTTGAGTACATTGGGTCAACCCTCCACGAACAGCAGTTTTTAAGAAATTATAAATGTCAGGATCACTAACAAGTTCTAATTCTACCTTTGTGTATTTTAGCATTGCATCCCATGAAACTGAAGGAGCAGTAACATAATTAATGGGATCTAACCTGTACACTCGGGAACAAAGACTCCTAAAATTCTCAAACACATCAGCAAGAATTAAAACATCGCTTTCCAAATATAATTTTAGATAATCTCTGATACATTTGCAATTAAATGCGCTCCAAACCTTCTGAGCAAAGTTGTAGTCTTCAACACTACATTCCTCATCATTTAGTGAATTATAAAAATGTTCCCTCGAAGGAAGCAGGGGTTCATCAAATTTATTAAAACTATCTAAATAATCATAGGGAAATACACCTTTTCGTCGAAGCATATCAAATTTTTCACCTTGATATTTAGTTTTCAAAATTTTAAAATTCGCTATGTCCATATAACTAGCGAGTTTTTCTAAGCTTGAATTTAAAAATCTATTTGAATCTATGTATCTGATTTTATATTGATGAAGATAAGATTCATCGAGTTTACAAATTTGAGTTAACGCAATATATAACTCTTTATTGCAAGGAATGGGTCTAATTTCATCTTTTATTGATGTAACAAATAAATGTATATCATAACGTGACAAGTTATGAAAACTACAGGGAAAAAGGGATCGCTTAATCTAAATGTCTGTTTACACACCTTATGAATAGGCCCTACATACTGGCCTGTAAACTGATCAAAGAATTTTTCTCGATCATCATCAGAAATTTGTTTCTCGCAGGAGTAGCACACGCCGTGCTCCTGATAATCCTCATCCCAAATGTTAAACTGGTAGATTGGTTTTTTATAAAACTTCCAGTACTTCTCATAAAGTCCATCGGTTTTCATCCTAAGCGCTTGACAAAATTGTTGGATACAGTCCGGTCCTGAAATAACATAATCATAATGTTTATGAGTTTATTACCTTTGTTGTATTGTGAAAATATTTACCTTCATATGTCCACATCTCATTTAGATGAGTATTGTATTTATGTACAATATAAAATGATGCTGCACATGCTGCATGCTTCTGTGCCATAGTAGTTGATGATTTTGAAGGATCATTAAGGTTTATATGGTAGTTTTCCAAAACTGCTTCGATGTCAGCATAAATTACTACTGGTGGTGATAGTTTTTTAGAAAAACTTTTGAATACAGTTTTGGTATTAGGTTCAGGATACAAAGCAGCAACTTTTCCACACTCCTTAGTATCATGAATAGTGTTTGTTGTACTATAAAACTGCAAACAGTTCTCGCAAAAATATGCAGTATTATGGGATTTACTATGCTGTGAATAACATAATTTCCTCATGCACGTTATATATGCATAATGCATCATTTGCATATTATTACTATTGATACCAAGCAGGTTTATATGGTGAGTTCGAATTTTCTTAGTCCTCACTGTAGGTCCTACAACGTTTTTCCATCTTCATCGACTTCATATACATTGATGCTAAAATCCTCATTAGCTGATTCGAAACGCTTGATTCCTTTGCTTGTTATTGGAAACTCAATTCCAGAAAAATTCAAACTTACTCCTTCATAATATATGATATCTTGCCTTATGTTTCCGCACCGATATGATGATGGGATTGTTAACTTATCTCGGGCAATTTTTTTGATGCTGCTGTTTGATATACAGTTTTAAGGTGTTTTCCATAGGCTAATGATGATAAAACACACCACTTGAAACAAAAATCATCGTCATTTTAACATTTATTAGTGCATTTCGTGACTTAATTTTTTTGGGAGCTTGGATAAACCTGTTTGCAGCGATATGTTCCAGTTTTATCATGGTTAGCTCAAAATATTTAAAACTTTTTATTGCCCAACCTGAATCCTTCTCCTGGAATTCACTGCTGAGAGTTATTAAATTTTCGACGGTATCATTTAGATGATCATCAATTAGCTCGTTTTCATATATTGGCTTGTATGGTGTAATGAAATGCTTCATTGTTTCCGTTAAGCTTTCATCATCAGTTTGTTTAACGTATAATCCATATACTTTTAAATTGTATTTTATTGATCTGTACTCACTCATACAGTGACGCAATAAATTGATAATATCATTTTGCAATCATGAAAAAACTCTTTTAAATCAATCTGTTCACTTTTATTTGAGTGAACACGATATGATTTTAAAGGAAATCGCGACTCCGTTGAAATTAAAATGACGTTTTCATTTTCCTCTAGTTGCGCTGCTCTTGCATTCTTATGTTTGTCTGACATCATATGGCGTCTTTCCCTAGACGGAGGAAAACTTTCACCGCAAATTGAACAGTCAATCATCCTTAGTTCCATCGGAGTATCCAATCTAGGCCGTTTTGAAGCTCCTGACGTTGAAGGGCCTTGGAGATCACTTGAAGTAGATCCTCTGCTCATTAGAACCTCAAAAGCATTTCGAGGTCCCAAGCATGATTCATAATGAGAATCAAACTCTATTAAGTCTATGGACTTAGAGCAAAGGTCACACACCACATTATTACGAGCGCTTGCATAATGAGATGAAACTCTATAAAGTCGACGGACTATGATGCCATGTTTTTTTTATTTATTTATTTTTGAACTGACCACTTTCACTTTTGAAATAGGACTAAGGATTTTTTTTCTAAATGACATCATATTTATCGCCCCAAACACCTACGTAATTTTTGTATACAAAACGAGCAGTACCTGTTTACAAACCTGTTTTAAACGATTTCTATTGGGCTATCTAATAATATGATGTAACCTGTACCTATATTCTACCTGAAATCCACTTATTCTTTTTGTGTAATCCTCACTTGGAAGAAACCTGTTTCAAACGAATCCTATGATTCTCTTGTAATAAGAGGAAGTGAAATTCAACCAATCAAAAGTAAAACAGAAAACATTGAAAATAAATAGTGTTTAAATGTGTTGTATTTATTATTTTAAGAAAAATACATCAAATATTCTTATTATAGAAATATGTATACGTATTATTAAAATTTCGCCTCAGTTATTTTTACCGCAGCAATTAAATCATCATCATCTTCGTCCCGAAGTAGTTCCTGGAGTCGAGATCTTTTATTGTGGTCCTGATTATCTACTAAATCGAAAATGCTGTCATCATCCGGGAAAATGTATGATGGATTATCATTATTAGGCGTTGCATTCCTTGGGTCATCGTCGTCATCATCCCATTTAATCTCACTTAACCAGTTGAAGTTATCGAGATTGCTCTCGAGATAGGTTTGGGTCTTAATCCCAAAAATCAGGGATAGGTCTACGGAGCTCGGCTGAGAGTCCAGATTTATGGTTGATTCCGGTTGGGAATCGATAAAAATGATTTCGAGGTCATCCATCGTTGTTAAAAGATTACTAGTTTCTGTTCTAGCTGTTAGCTGTGAGTAGCTATTATATAGGCACATTGCTATGGGACAGTGTTAGGCACACAAAGGAGGAATATAAATTATAGAGAAAGTAGAAAGGTTCAAGAGCATCCAAACCGTTTTCAGGAAACACTTAAAAATACCTCTAAACTATCACATTAGATTCATTTCAAAGGGATGACCTACCTGTTTGAGGGTTGTTTGAATCGCAACATGGAACCAATCGTAAAAACAGGTCCATTGTCAGTAAGAGGGAGGAGAGAGAATATAAATGAGCGAAGGATCGATTTCGATTTGAGAGGATTTTACATGAGTGAGAAAGAGGATTGAGATCGAAGTTAGTTTACATTATCGCCGATAGGGGCGCCACCGAGTAGTAAGGAAAAGGGACGGTCGTATATTTACTTTTAGTAGCATTACTCAAATTTGTATGTCTTCCTATTATAATTTTATTCTTTGTGTGCTCCTGTATATAACTCCATTAATTATGTGTTTGCTTATTATTCAACCCTCTATACGGATATCTAGAAAACCAGTCAATAGCTATGTTTTTGTATAGGATGTAAATATCAGAAACTTCAACCATTTGTTTCCCAATTCAATCCGTTAATAAAATATCCTATAAGTATTTATTTAACATGATCAAAGACTTCATAACAGAGCAACGACATTTTTTCCCAATTCAATGTTAATAAAATATCCTATAACATTTATTTAACATGATCATATTTCAAAACATCGCCCTGCCCACTTCCGCCCCCACAAAGGACGAAAATCTGTACAATCAACATGTTTTAAAGATACGACAAAATTAAAAACTGCAGCATCATGAAAATGAATTTTATAATTCAGACTGCAAAATCCGAATTGGACCGTCCCGTTTCATTATTATAGCCAGAATGAAGAAAACAATTTCATTTTTTCTCGCCCTGTCTCTCTCTAACACACAACGTTTCTCCGCCGGCTTTGCCTAATCTAAATATGAGTTCAAAGATCTCAGAGACTATTTAGCTAGAGCAACCAAATTTGGTATCCACTGGCCTGTGATATCGGACCGATTGACAGATTTCCGTTTCAAAAATTTCGCCCCACCCCTTCCCCCCGCAAATGACGAAAATCTGTGGCATCCACAGATCTGAGAGATTTATTAGACCTGACTGTAAATTTCTCCTCCGCTACACAACTATTTGTAATTTAACTGCAGAACTCACTGTTGATAGCTCACTGGCGGACAAAATTTCGCCCCACCCCGTTCCGCAACCATAAACAACGAAAATCTGCTGGCAAACAATTTTGAAGATAGGAGATAGGAGAAAATTAAAAACGCACAATCATGGAGAATGGCTATATCTACCACGATTGCCGAATCTCCGCCTAATCCGAATCAGATCGGACTATTTTATAGCTGGTAACAAATAATTTGCAGTGGCTACGCAGCGCCCGTCGAACAACGTTCTGACTGATTTTCTGTCTCTCTCGCACGCACTCTTTGTCGTTAAATGAACCCTGGCTGACTATGTATCGGCTATAAATGTAGAGTCCGGTCGCAGCAGCAACTCACAACGCTGGCGTTTACTATCGCTTGCAGCTTATCAAACAGCTGACTTTAAAACGTTGCAAAAAAAGCCAGGGATGCATTAAAACAAAAAGATTTTTAATTTTTTTAATTAATGTATATACTAATTAAATGTTATATTAAAATTAATTCCATTGACATGTATTTTTCGAATTAACGTCGAAAAATGGGGTCGCTGGCCCACTGTGCGCTGGCAGAAAACTTATCTCCGCTGGCGAACAACTTGTCTCCGCTGGCAGACAATTTATCACCGCTGGTGGGAAATTTATATCCGCTAGGGGACAACTTATTTCCGCTGACGAACAACGTTTCTCCGCTGGCAGAAAACTTATCTCCGCTGGCGAACAACTTGTCTCCGCTGGCAGACAATTTATCTCCGGTGGTGGGAAATTTATATCCGCTAGGGGACAACTTATTTCCGCTGACGAACAACGTTTCTCCGCTATCGGAACACTCATCTCCGCTGGCGAAAATCTTTCTCCACTGGCGGACAACTTCTTTCCGCTGACGAACAACGTTTCTCCGCTGGCGGAAAACTTATCTCCGCTAGCGAACAACTTGTCTCCGCTGGCAGACAATTTATGTCCGCTGGCGGAAAGTTTATATCCGCTGGCGGACAACTTATTTCGCTGACGAACAACGCTGACGAACAACGTTTCTCCGCTGTCGGAAAACTTATCTCCGCTGGTGAACAACTTGTCTCCGCTGGCAGACAATTTAACTCCGCTGGTGGGAAACTAATATCCGCGGGCAGACAACTTATTTCCGCTGACGAACAACGTTTCTCCGCTGCCAGAAAACGTATCTCCGCTGGCGAACAACTTATCTATGCTGGCGGAAAACTTATCTCCACTGGCGAAAATCTTTCTCCACTGGCGGATACCTTTTTTCCGCTGACGAACAACGTCTCTCCGCTGGCAGAAAACTTATCTCCGCTGGCGAAAATCTTTCTCCACTGGCGGACAACTTATTTCCGCTGACGAACAACGTTTCTCCGCTAGCGGAAAACTTATCTCCGAACAACTTGTCTCCGCTGGCAAAAAACTTATCTCCGCTGACGAACAACTTTTCTCCGCTGGCTGACAATTTATCTGCGCTGGCAGGAAATTTAATATCCGCTGGCGGACAACTTGTCTCCGCTGACACACAATTTATCTCCGTTGGCGGGAAATTTATATCCACTGGCGGACAACTTATTTCCGCTGACGAACAATGTTTCTCCGCTGCCAGAAAACTTATCTCCGCTGGCGAACAACTTATCTATGCTGTTGGAAAACTTATCTACGCTGGCGAAAATCTTTCTCCACTGGCGGATACCTTTTTTCCGCTGACGAACAACGTTTCTCCGCTGGCAGAAAACTTATCTCCGCTGGCGAACAACTTGTCTCCGCTGGCAGACAATTTATCACCGCTGGTGGGAAATTTATATCCGCTCGGGGACAACTTATTTCCGCTGACGAACAACGTTTCTCCGCTGGCGGAAAACTTATCTCCTCTGGCGAACAACTTATTAATGCTGGCGGAAAACTTATCTCCGCTGGCGAAAATCTTTCTCCACTGGCGGACAACTTATTTCCGCTGACGAACAACGTTTCTCCGCTGGCCGAAAACTTATCTCCGCTGGCAAAAAACTTATCTCCGCTGACGAACAACTTTTCTCCGCTGGCTGACAATTTATCTGCGCTGGCAGGAAATTTAATATCCGCTGGCGGACAACTTGTCTCCGCTGACACACAATTTATCTCCGCTGGCGGGAAATTTATATCCACTGGCGGACAACTTATTTCCGCTGACGAACAACGTTTCTCCGCTGGCAGAAAACGTATCTCCGCTGGCGAACAACTTATCTATGCTGGCGGAAAACTTATCTCCACTGGCGAAAATCTTTCTCCACTGGCGGATACCTTTTTTCCGCTGACGAACAACGTTTCTCCGCTGGCAGACAATTTATCACCGCTGGTGGGAAATTTATATCCGCTAGGGGACAACTTATTTCCGCTGACGAACAACGTTTCTCCGCTGGCAGAAAACGTATCTCCGCTGGCGAAAAACTTATCTATGCTGGCGGAAACTTATCTCCGCTGGCGAAAATCTTCCTCCACTGGCGGACAACTTATTTCTGCTGACAAACAACGTTTCTCCGCTGGCAGAAAACTTATCTCCGCTGGCGAACAACTTGTCTCCGCTGGCAGATAATTTATCACCGCTGGTGGGAAATTTATATCCGCTAGGGGACAACTTATTTCCGCTGACGAACAACGTTTCTCCGCTGGCGGAAAACTTATCTCCTCTGGCGAACAACTTATTAATGCTGGCGGAAAACTTATCTCCGCTGGCGAAAATCTTCCTCCACTGGCGGACAACTTATTTCCGCTGACGAACAACGTTTCTCCGCTGGCGGAAAACTTATCTCCGCTGGCGAACAACTTGTCTCCGCTGGCAGACAATTTATCTCCGCTGGCGGAAAGTTTATATCCGCTGGCGGACAACTTATTTCCGCTGACGAACAACGTTTCTCCGCTGGCGGAAAACTTATCTCCGCTGGCGAACAACTTGTCTCCGCTGGCAGACAATTTAACTCCGCTGGTGGGAAACTAATATCCGCTGGTAGACAACTTATTTCCGCTGACGAACAACGTTTCTCCGCTGGCAGAAAACGTATCTCCGCTGGCGAACAACTTATCTATGCTGGCGGAAACTTTATCTCCGCTGGCGAAAATCTTTCTCCACTGGCGGATAACTTCTTTCCGCTGACGAACAACGTTTCTCCGCTGGCGGAAAACTTATCTCCGCTGGCGAACAACTTGTCTCCGCTGGCAGACAATTTATCTCCGCTGGCGGAAAGTTTATATCCGCTGGCGGACAACTTATTTCCGCTGTCGAACAACGTTTCTCCGCTGGCGGAAAACTTATCTCCGCTGGCGAACAACTTGTCTCCGCTGGCAGACAATTTAACTCCGCTGGTGGGAAACTAATATCCGCTGGCAGACAACTTATTTCCGCTGACGAACAACGTTTCTCCGCTGCCAGAAAACTTATCTCCGCTGGCGAACAACTTATCAATGCTGGCGGAAAACTTATCTCCGCTGGCGAAAATCTTCCTCCACTGGCGGACAACTTATCTCCGCTGACGAACAACGTTTCTCCGCTGGCAGAAAACTTATCTCCGCTGGCGAACAACTTGTCTCCGCTGGCAGACAATTTATCTCCGCTGGCGGGAAATTTATATCCGCTGGTGGACAACTTATTTCCGCTGACGACCAACGTTTCTCCGCTGGCGGAAAACTTATCTCCGCTGGCGAAAATCTTTCTCCACTGGCGGACAACTTATTTCCGCTGACGAACAACTTTTCTCCGCTGGCAGAAAACTTATCTCCGCTGGCGAACAACTAATTAATTCTGGCGGAAAACTTATCTCCGCTGGCGAAAATATTTCTCCTCTGGCGGACAACTTATTTCCGCTGACGAACAACGTTTCTCCGCTGGCGGAAAACTTCCGCTGGCGGAAAACTTTCTCCGCTGGCAGAAAACTTATCTCCGCTGACGAACAACTTTTCTCCGCTGGCGGACAATTTATCTCCGCTGGCAGGAAATTTATATCCGCTGGCGGACAACTTATCTCCGCTGATAGACAATTTATCTCCGCTGGCGGGCGGAAATTTATATCCACTGGCGGACAACTTATTTCCGCTGACGAACAACTTTCTCCGCTGGCAAAAACCTATCTCCGCTGGCGGACATCTTGTCTCCGCTGGCAGACAATTTATCTCCGCTGGCGGGAAATTTATATCCACTGGCGGACAACATATCTCCGCTGACGAACCACGTTTCTCCGCTGGCAGAAAACTTATCTCCGCTGGCGAACAACTTATCTCCGCTGGCGGAAAACTTATCTCCGCTGGCGGAAAACTTATCTCGGCTGGCGGACATCTTGTCTCCGCTGGCGGACAATTTATCTCCGCTGGCGGGAAATTTATATCCGCTGGCGGACAACTTATCTCCGCTGGCAAACAACTTATCTCCGCTGGCGGAAAATTTATCTCCGCTGGCAGACAATTTATCTCCGCTGGGGGAAATTTATTTCCGCCGACGAACAACTTATCTCAGCTGGCGGACAACTTATCTCCACTGGCGAACATCTTGTGTCCGCTGGCAGACAATTTATCTCCGCTGGCGGGAAATTTATATCCGCTGGCGGACAACTTATCTCCGCTGACGAACAACGTTTCTCCGCTGGCGGAAATTTATATCCGCTGGCGGAAAACTCATCTCCACTGGCGAACATCTTGTGTCCGCTGGCAGACAATTTATCTCCGCTGGCGGGAAATTTATATCCGCTGGCGGACAACTTATCTCCGCTGGCGAACAACTTTTCTCCGCCGGCGGAAAACTTATCTCCGCTGGCGAACATCTTGTCTCCGCTGGCGGACAATTTATCTCCGCTGGCGGGAAATTTATATCCGCTGGCGGACAACTTATCTCCGCTGGCGGACAACTTATCTCCGCTGGCGAACAACTTATCTCCGCTGGCGGAAAACTTATCTCCGCTGGCGAACAACTTATCTCCGCTGGCGGAAAACTTATCTCCGCTGGCGGACATCTTATCTCCGCTGGCGGACAACTTATCTCCGCTGGCGGAAAACTCATCTCCGCTGGCGGACATCTTCTCCGCTCTCCTCTGCTGGAAAACTTATCTCCGCTGGCGGACTTCTTTTCTGGCGGACCTTATCTGCTGGCGGACAACTTATCTCCGCTGGCGGAAAACTTATCTCCGCTGGCGGAAAACTTATCTCCGCTGGCGGAAAACTCATCTCCGCTGGCGGACATCTTATCTCCGCTGGCGGACAACTTATCTCCGCTGGCGGAAAACTCATCTCCGCTGGCGGACATCTTGTCTCCGCTGGCGGAAAACTTATCTCCGCTGGCGGACATCTTTTCTCCGCTGGCGGACAACTTATCTCCGCTGGCGGAAAACTTATCTCCGCTGGCGGACAACTTATTTCCGCTGGCGGAAAACTCATCTCCGCTGGCGGACATCTTATCTCCGCTGGCAGACAATTTATCTCCGCTGGCGGAAATTTATATCCGCTGGCGGACAACTTATCTCCGCTGGCGGACAATTTATCTCCGCTGGCGGACAATTTATCTCCGCTGGCGGAAATTTATCTCCGCTGGCGGACATCTTATCTCCGCTGGCGAACAACTTATCTCCGCTGGCGGAAAACTTATCTCGGCTGGCGGACATCTTGTCTCCGCTGGCGGAAACAACTTATCTCCGCTGGCGGAAAACTTATCTCCGCTGGCGGACATCTTTTCTCCACTGGCGGACAACTTATCTCCGCTGGCGGAAAACTTATCTCCGCTGGCGGACAACTTATCTCCGCTGGCGGAAAACTCATCTCCACTGGCGGACATCTTGTGTCCGCTGGCAGACAATTTATCTCCGCTGGCGGGAAATTTATATCCGCTGGCGGACAACTTATCTCCGCTGGCTGACAATTTATCTCCGCTGGCGGACAATTTATATCCGCTGGCGAACAACTTATTTCCGCTGGCGAACAACTTATCTCCGCTGGCGGAAAACTTATCTCCGCTGGCGGACATCTTATCTCCGCTGGCGGAAAATTTATCTCCGCTGGCGGACATCTTATCTCCGCTGGCGAAAACTTATCTCCGCTGGCGGACAACTTATCTCCACTGTCGGACAACTTATCTCCGCTGGCGGAAAACTTATCTCCGCTGGCGGACAACTTATCTCCGCTGGCGGAAAACTCATCTCCACTGGCGGACATCTTGTGTCCGCTGGCTGACAATTTATCTCCGCTGGCGGGAAATTTATCTCCGCTGGCGGACAACTTATCTCCGCTGGCGGACAATTTATCTCCGCTGGCGGACAGATCTCCGCTGGCGGACAATTTATCTCCGCTGGCGGGAAATTTATCTCCGCTGGCGGACATCTTATCTCCGCTGGCGAACAACTTATCTCCGCTGGCGGAAAACTTATCTCGGCTGGCGGACATCTTATCTCCGCTGGCAGACAATTTATCTCCGCTGGCGGGAAATTTATCTCCGCTGGGGACATCTTATCTCCGCTGGCAGACAATTTATCTCCGCTGGCGGGAAATTTATATCCGCTGGCGGAAAACTTATCTCCGCTGGCGAACAACTTATATCCGCTGGCGGACAACTTATCTCCGCTGGCGGAAAACTTATCTCCGCTGGTGGACATCTTGTCTCCGCTGGCAGACAATTTATCTCCGCCGACGAACAACTTATCTCCGCTGGCGGACAATTTATCTCCGCTGGCGGAAAACTTATCTCCGCTGGCGACAACTTATCTCCGCTGGCGGACATCTTATCTCCGCTGGCGGACAATTTATCTCCGCTGGCGGGAAATTTATATCCGCTGGCGGAAAACTTATCTCCGCTGGCGGACAACTTATCTCCGCTGGCGAACAACTTATCTCCGCTGGCGGAAAACTTATCTCCGCTGGCAGACAATTTATCTCCGCTGGCGGAAATTTATTTCCGCTGGCGAACAACTTATCTCCGCCGACGAACAACTTATCTCCGCTGGCGGACATCTTATCTCCGCTGGCGGACAATTTATCTCCGCTGGCGGACAATTTATCTCCGCTGGCGGGAAATTTATATCCGCTGGCGGACAATTTATCTCCGCTGGCGGGAAATTTATCTCCGCTGGCGGACATCTTATCTCCGCTGGCGAACAACTTATCTCCGCTGGCGGACATCTTGTCTCCGCTGGCGGACAATTTATCTCCGCTGGCGGGAAATTTATATCCGCTGGCGGAAAACTTATCTCCGCTGGCGAACAACTTATCTCCGCTGGCAGACAATTTATCTCCGCTGGCGGGAAATTTATATCCGCTGGCGGACAAATTTATCTCCGCTGGCGGGAAATTTATCTCCGCTGGGGACATCTTATCTCCGCTGGCGAACAACTTATCTCCGCTGGCGAACAACTTATCTCCGCTGGTGGGACAATTTATATCCGCTGGCGGAAAACTTATCTCCGCTGGCGGACATCTTATCTCCGCTGGCGGACAATTTATCTCCGCTGGCGGGAAATTTATCTCCGCTGGCGGACAACTTATCTCCGCTGGCGGACAACTTATCTCCGCTGGCGGACAATTTATCTCCGCTGGCGGAAATTTATCTCCGCTGGCGGAAAACTTATCTCCGCTGGCGAACAACTTATCTCCGCTGGCGGACAACTTATCTCCGCTGGCGGACATCTTATCTCCGCTGGAAGACAATTTATCTCCGCTGGCGGAAAACTCATCTCCGCTGGCGGACAACTTATCTCCGCTGGCGGACAACTTATTTCCGCTGGCGGACAACTTATCTCCGCTGGCGGACAATTTATCTCCGCTGGCGGAAAACTTATCTCCGCTGGCGGACATCTTGTCTCCGCTGGCAGAAAATTTATCTCCGCTGGCGGAAATTTATATCCGCTGGCGGAAAACTTATCTCCGCTGGCGAACAACTTATCTCCGCTGGCGGAAAACTTATCTCCGCTGGCAGACAATTTATCTCCGCTGGCGGGAAATTTATCTCCGCTGGCGAACAACTTTATCTCCGCTGGCGGACTCTTATCTCCGCTGGCGGACATTTTATCTCCGCTGGGACAATTTATCTCCGCTGGCGGAAACTTATCTCCAATTGGCGGACAACTTATCTCCGCTGGCGGAAAACTTATCTCCGCTGGCGGACATCTTATCTCCGCTGGCGGACAATTTATCTCCGCTGGCGCTGGGAAATTTATATCCGCTGGCGGACAACTTATCTCCGCTGGCGGACAATTTATCTCCGCTGGCGGACAATTTATCTCCGCTGGCGGACAACTTATCTCCGCTGGCGGACAACTTATCTCCGCTGGCGGACATCTTATCTCCGCTGGCGGACAACTTATCTCCGCTGGCGGAAAACTTATCTCCGCTGGCGGACATCTTATCTCCGCTGGCGGACATCTTATCTCCGCTGGCGGACAATTTATCTCCGCTGGCGGGAAATTTATCTCCGCTGGCGGACATCTTATCTCCGCTGGCGAACAACTTATCTCCGCTGGCGGACAATTTATCTCCGCTGGCGGAAAACTTATCTCCGCTGGCGGACAACTTATCTCCGCTGGCGAAAACTTATCTCCGCTGGCGGACAACTTATCTCCGCTGGCGGACAACTTGTCTCCGCTGGCGGACAATTTATCTCCGCTGGCGGACAATTTATCTCCGCTGGCGGACAATTTATCTCCGCTGGCAGACAATTTATCTCCGCTGGGAGAACAACTTATCTCCGCTGGCGAACAACTTATCTCCGCTGGCGGAAAACTTATCTCCGCTGGCGGACAACTTATCTCCGCTGGCGGAAAACTTATCTCCGCTGGCGGAAAACTTATCTCCGCTGGCGAACATCTTATCTCCGCTGGCGGACAATTTATCTCCGCTGGCTGGGACAACTTTATCTCCGCTGGCGGACAACTTATCTCCGCTGGCGGACAATTTATCTCCGCTGGCGGAAAACTTATCTCCGCTGGCGGACAACTTATCTCCGCTGGCTGGACAACTTATCTCCGCTGGCGGACAATTTATCTCCGCTGGCGGACAATTTATCTCCGCTGGCGGACAATTTATCTCCGCTGGCGGACAATTTATCTCCGCTGGCGGAAAACTTATCTCCGCTGGCGGACATCTTGTCTCCGCTGGCAGACAATTTATCTCCGCTGGCGGGAAATTTATCTCCGCTGGCGGACAATTTATCTCCGCTGGCGGACAATTTATCTCCGCTGGCGGACAATCTTATCTCCGCTGGCGAACAACTTATCTCCGCTGGCGGAAAATTTATCTCCGCTGGCGAACAACTTATCTCCGCTGGCGGACAACTTATCTCCGCTGGCGAACAACTTATCTCCGCTGGCGGACAACTTATCTCCGCTGGCGGACATCTTATCTCCGCTGGCGGACAATTTATCTCCGCTGGCGGACAACTTATCTCCTGGCGGGCTTATCTCCGCTGGCGGAAAACTTATCTCCGCTGGCGGACAATCTTATCTCCGCTGGCGAATCTTATCTCCGCTGGCGGACAACTTATCTCCGCTGGCGGGAAATTTATCTCCGCTGGCGGACAATTTATCTCCGCTGGCGAACAACTTATCTCCGCTGGCGGACAATTTATCTCCGCTGGCGGACAACTTATCTCCGCTGGCGGACAATTTATCTCCGCTGGCGGACAATCTCCGCTCTCCGCTGGCGAGACAACTTATCTCCGCTGGCGGGAAATTTATCTCCGCTGGCGGACATCTTATCTCCGCTGGCGGACAATTTATCTCCGCTGGCGGACAATTTTATCTCCGCTGGCGCTGGCGACAATTTATCTCCGCTGGCGGAAAACTTATCTCCGCTGGCGGACAACTTATCTCCGCTGGCGGACAACTTATCTCCGCTGGCGGACATCTTGTCTCCGCTGGCAGACAATTTATCTCCGCTGGCGGAAAACTTATCTCCGCTGGCGGACAACTTATCTCCGCTGGCGGACAACTTATCTCCGCTGGCAAACAACTTATCTCCGCTGGCGGACAATTTATCTCCGCTGGCGGAAAACTTATCTCCGCTGGCGGACATCTTATCTCCGCTGGCAGAAAATTTATCTCCGCTGGCGGGAAATTTATATCCTGGCTGGCTGGAAAACTTATCTCCGCTGGCGGACAACTTATCTCCGCTGGCGGAAAACTTATCTCCGCTGGCGGACAATTTATCTCCGCTGGCGGGAAATTTATTTCCGCTGGCGAACAACTTATCTCCGCTGGCGGACTGTATCTCCGCTGGCGGACATTTTATCTCCGCTGGCGGAAAACTTATCTCCGCTGGCGGACAACTTATCTCCGCTGGCGGAAAACTCATCTCCGCTGGCGGACATCTTATCTCCGCTGGCGGACAATTTATCTCCGCTGGCGGGAAATTTATATCCGCTGGCGGACAACTTATCTCCGCTGGCGGACAATTTATCTCCGCTGGCGGACAATTTATCTCCGCTGGCAGAAAACTTATCTCCGCTGGCGAACAACTTATCTCCGCTGGCGGACAACTTATCTCCGCTGGCGGACATCTTATCTCCGCTGGCGGACATCTTATCTCCGCTGGCGGAAAACTTATCTCCGCTGGCGGACAACTTATCTCCGCTGGCGGACAACTTATCTCCGCTGGCGGACAACTTATCTCCGCTGGCGACCAACAACTTATCTCCGCTGGCGGACAATTTATCTCCGCTGGCGGAAAACTTATCTCCGCTGGCGGACATCTTATCTCCGCTGGCGGAAAATTTATCTCCGCTGGCGGAAATTTATATCCGCTGGCAGAAAACTTATCTCCGCTGGCGAACAACTTATCTCCGCTGGCGGAAAACTTATCTCCGCTGGCAGACAATTTATCTCCGCTGGCGGGAAATTTATTTCCGCTGGCGAACAACTTATCTCCGCTGGCGGACAACTTATCTCCGCTGGCGGACATTTTATCTCCGCTGGCGGAAAACTTATCTCCGCTGGCGGACAACTTTATCTCCGCTGGCGAAAACTCATCTCCGCTGGCGGACATCTTATCTCCGCTGGCGGACAATTTATCTCCGCTGGCGGAAAACTTATCCGCTGGCGGACAATCTCCGCTGGCGGACATTATCTCTGGCGGACAATTTATCTCCGCTGGCAGACAATTTATCTCCGCTGGCGGAAATTTATCTCCGCTGGCGGACATCTTATCTCCGCTGGCGGACAACTTATCTCCGCTGGCGGAAAACTTATCTCCGCTGGCGGACATCTTATCTCCGCTGGCGGACAATTTATCTCCGCTGGCGGGAAATTTATCTCCGCTGGCGGACAACTTATCTCCGCTGGCGAACAACTTATCTCCGCTGGCGGAACTTATCTCCGCTGGGCGAACAACTTATCTCCGCTGGCGGAAATTTATCTCCGCTGGCGGACATCTTATCTCCGCTGGCGGACATCTTTATCTCCGCTGGCGGAAAATTTATCTCCGCTGGCGGACAACTTATCTCCGCTGGCTGACAATTTATCTCCGCTGGCAGACAATTTATATCCGCTGGCGGAACAACTTATCTCCGCTGGCGAACAACTTATCTCCGCTGGCGGAAAACTTATCTCCGCTGGCAAACAACTTATCTCCGCTGGCGGAAAACTTATCTCCGCTGGCGGACATCTTATCTCCGCTGGCGGACATCTTATCTCCGCTGGCATCTTATCTCCGCTGGCGGGAAATTTATATCCGCTGGCGGACAACTTATCGCCGCTGGCGGACAACTTATCTCCGCTGGCGGAAATTTATATCCGCTGGCGGAAAACTCATCTCCACTGGCGGACATCTTGTGTCCGCTGGCAGACAATTTATCTCCGCTGGCGGAAAATTTATATCCGCTGGCGGAAATTTATATCCGCTGGCGGACAACTTATCTCCGCTGGCGGACAATTTATCTCCGCTGGCGGAAAACTTATCTCGGCTGGCGGACATCTTGTCTCCGCTGGCAGACAATTATCTCCGCTGGCGGGAAATTTATATCCGCTGGCAGACAATTTATCTCCGCTGGCGGGAAATTTATCTCCGCTGGGGGACATCTTATCTCCGCTGGCGAACAACTTATCTCCGCTGGCAGAAAACTTATCTCCGCTGGCGAACAACTTATCTCAGCTGGCGGACAACTAATCTCCGCTGGCGAACAACTTATCTCCGCTGGCGGAAAACTCATCTCCACTGGCGGACATCTTGTCTCCGCTGGCGGAAAACTTATCTCCGCTGGCGGACATCTTGTCTCCGCTGGCGGAAAATTTATCTCCGCTGGCGGACATCTTATCTCCGCTGGCGGACATCTTGTCTCCGCTGGCAGACAATTTATCTCCGCTGGCGGGAAATTTATATCCGCTGGCGGACAATTTATCTCCGCAGACGAACAACGTTTCTCCGCTGACAAAAACTAATCTCCGCTGGCAGACAATTTATCTCCGCTGGCGGAAATTTATATCCGCCGGCGGACAACTTATCTCGGATGAACAACGTTTCTCCGCTGGGGAAAACTTATCTCCGCTGGCGAACAACTTATCTCCGCTGGCGGAAAACTCATCTCCACTGGCGGACATCTTGTCTCCGCTGGCGGAAAACTTATCTCCGCTGGCGGACATCTTATCTCCGCTGGCGGAAAATTTTTCTCCGCTGCCGGACATCTTATCTCCGCTGGCGGACATCTTGCTGGCGGACATCTTATCTCGCTGGCAGACAATTTATCTCCGCTGGCGGAAATTTATATCCGCTGGCGGACAACTTATCTCCGCTGGCGGACAATTTATCTCCGCTGGCGGGAAATTTATATCCGCTGGCGGACAATTTATTTCCGCCGACGAACAACTTATCTCCGCTGGCGGACAATTTATCTCCGATGGCAGACAATTTATCTCCGCTGGCGGACAACTTATCTCCGCTGGCGGGAAATTTATCTCCGCTGGCGGACATCTTATCTCCGCTGGCGGACAATTTATCTCCGCTGGCAGACAATTTATCTCCGCTGGCGGAAAACTTATCTCCGCTGGCGAACAACTTATCTCCGCTTTTATCTCCGCTGGCGGACATCTTATCTCCGCTGGCAGACAATTTATCTCCGCTGGCGGACAATTTATATCCGCTGGCGAACAACTTATCTCCGCTGGCGGACATCTTATCTCCGCTCTCCGCTGGCGGACAATTTATATCCGCTGGCAGAAAACTTATCTCCGCTGGCGAACAACTTATCTCCGCTGGCGAACAACTTATCTCCGCTGGCGGACAATTTATCTCCGCTGGCGGACAACTTATCTCCGCTGGCGAACAACTTATCTCCGCTGGCGGACAATTTATCTCCGCTGGCGGACATCTTATCTCCGCTGGCGACAATTTATCTCCGCTGGCGGAAATTTATCTCCGCTGGCGGACATCTTTCTCCGCTGACGAACAACGCTGGCGGACAAAAACTTATCTCCGCTGGCGGACAATTTATCTCCGCTGGCGACAATTTATCTCCGCTGGCGGACAACTTATTCGATGAACTCCTTTTCTGGCTGGAAAACTTATCTCCGCTGGCGAACAACTTATCTCCGCTGGCGGACAACTTATCTCCGCTGGCGGACATCTTATCTCCGCTGGCAGACAATTTATCTCCGCTGGCGGGCAATTTATATCCGCTGGCGAACAACTTATCTCCGCTGGCGGACAATTTATCTCCGCTGGCGGGAAATTTATATCCGCTGGCGGAAAACTTATCTCCGCTGGCGAACAACTTATCTCCGCTGGCGAACAACTTATCTCAGCTGGCGGACAATTTATCTCCGCTGGCGGACAACTTATCTCCACTGGCGGACATCTTGTCTCCGCTGGCGGAAAACTTATCTCCGCTGGCGGACAATTTTCTCCGCTGGCAGACAATTTATCTCCGCTGGCGAGAAATTTATATCCGCTGGCAGAAAACTTATCTCCGCTGGCGAACAACTTATCTCCGCTGGCGGACAACTTATCTCCGCTGGCGAACAACTTATCTCCGCTGGCGGACATATTGTCTCCTCTGGCGGAAAATTTATCTCCGCTGGCGGACATCTTATCTCCGCTGGCGGACATCTTGTCTCCGCTGGCGGGAAATTTATCTCCCCTGGCGAACAACTTATCTCCGCTGGCGAACAACTTATCTCAGCTGGCGGACAACTAATCTCCGCTGGCGAACAACTTATCTCCGCTGACGGAAAACTCATCTCCACTGGCGGACATCTTATCTCCTCTGGCGGAAAATTTATCTCCGCTGGCGGACAACGTTTCTCCGCTGGCGGAAAACTTATCTCCCCTGGCGAAAAACTTATCTCCGCTGGCGAACAACTTATCTCCGCTGGCGGACAACTAGTCTCCGCTGGCAGACAATTTATCTCCGCTGGCGGAAAACTCATCTCCACTGGCGGACATCTTGTCTCCGCTGGCGGAAAACTTATCTCCGCTGGCGGACATCTTGTCTCCGCTGGCAGACATCTTATCTCCGCTGACGGGAAATTTATATCCGCTGGCGGACAACTTATCTCCGCTGGCGAGCAACTAATCTCCGCTGGCGGAAATCTTGTCTCCGCTGGCGGACAATTTATCTCCGCTGGCGGACAACTTATCTCCGCTGGCGAACAACTTATCTCAGCTGGCGGACAATTTTTCTCTGCTGGCGGACATCTTGTCTCCACTGGCAGACAATTTATCTCCGCTGGCGGGAAATTTATATCCGCTGGCGGACAATTTATCTCCGCAGACGAACAACGTTTCTCCGCTGACAAAAAACTAATCTCCGCTGGCAGACAATTTATCTCCGCTGGCGGGAACTTTATATCCGCCGGCGGACAACTTATCTCGGATGAACAACGTTTCTCCGCTGGGGAAAACTTATCTCCGCTGGCGAACAACTTATCTCCGCTGGCGGAAAACTCATCTCCACTGGCGGACATCTTGTCTCCGCTGGCAGACAATTTATCTCCGCTGGCGGGAAATTTATATCCGCTGGCAGAAAACTTATCTCCGCTGGCGAACAACTTATCTCAGCTGGCGGACAACTAATCTCCGCTGGCGAACAACTTATCTCCGCTGGCGGAAAATTTATCTCCGCTGGCGGACATCTTGTCTACGCTGGCAGACAATTTATCTCCGCTGGCGGGCAATTTATATCCGCTAACAGAAAACTTATCTCCGCTGGCGAACAACTTATCTCGGCTGGCGGACATCTTGTCTCCGCTTGCAGACAATTTATCTCCGCTGGCGGGAAATTTATTTTCGCCGACAAACAACAACTCTCCGCTGGCGAACAACTTTTCTCAGCTGGCGGAAACTAATCTCCGCTGGCGGACATCTTGTCTCCGCTGGCAGACAATTTATCTCCGCTGGCGGGAAATTTATATCCGCTGGCGGACAACTTATCTCCGCTGACGGACAATTTATCTCCGCTGGCGGGAAATTTATCTCCGCTGGCGGACAATTTATTTCCGCCGACGAACAACTTATCTCAGCTGGCGGACAATTTATCTCCGATGGCAGACAATTTATCTCCGCTGGCGAGCAACTTATCTCCGCTGGCGGGAAGTTTATCTCGGCTGGCGGACATCTTGTCTCCGCTGGCGGACAATTTATCTCCGATGGCAGACAATTTATCTCCGCTGGCGAGCAACTTATCTCCGCTGGCGGAAAATTTATCTCCGCTGACGAACAACGTTTCTCCGCTGGCGGAAAACTTATCTCCCTTGGCGAACAACTTATCTCCGCTGGCGGAAAACTCATCTCCACTGGCGGACATCTTGTCTCCGCTGGCAGACAATTTATCTCCGCTGGCGGAAAATTTATATCCGCTGGCAGAAAACTTATCTCCGCTGGCGAACAACTTATCTCAGCTGGCGGACAACTAATCTCCGCTGGCGGACATCTTGTCTCCGCTGGCAGACAATTTATCTCCGCTGGCGGGCAATTTATATCCGCCGTCGAACAACTTATCTCCGCTGGCGGAAAACTTATCTCCGCTGGCGGACATCTTGTCTCCGCTGGCAGACAATTTATCTCCGCTGGCGGAAAATTTATATCCGCTGGCAGAAAACTTATCTCCGCTGGCGAACAACTTATCTAAGCTGGCGGACAACTAATCTCCGCTGGCGGACATCTTGTCTCCGCTGGGGCGCATATGGGGCGGGGAATATAAACCCCTGGACGGACCAGAAGCTGGCCAAAAAATGCTCTTCTCCCACTCTCCAGCTGTATCTCTGTTTTAAGCCGCATTACAAGTGCAGGCAGCTCGACGAATCGGGATTACCAGCAGCCAAAATGCAGCTGCGACCACCGCTGGAAATTGGCTCAAAAGGGGGAGGTCCATGGGTCAACAGCGAGTAAACAAGCGACTTTCCGGCGCTTTTTCCTGTTATCGAGCGCGTCCATTTGAATGTTGTTCTTTTTTTTTTTGCTGGAAAATTTATGCCAAGTGTCTGATAATTGAAAAGCGCAAGGGTAGAGGGGGAATGGGTTAGTCGGGATCTCAGAGATAGAGAATAAGAGAGTCCCCCAAGTGCAGCAGCAAACGAAGCAACTAGAGAGTGAAATGGAGCTCAATGGACCGCAAGAAACCCAGTTAAACGCTCGAGTCAAAGGTCAAGAACTGATTTAAAAAATTCAAAATTATTCAAAATTTTCAAAAAGTCAAACATATCCAGAACACATTTAAATTATTCAACATTTTTAAAATTCCCTCAAAATTTCAACACCAAAATATGTCTCGTCGGTCGAGTCGGGGCGCTACTGATCGCAGAGATGGCAGAGACTTTTTCCATCGCCAGAGCATGAGCTATCTGAACTCGATAATAGAGAAGCTCTTGTTGGACGGCGCGAATCCGCGGACCAACGTGCTGACCGAGAATGAGCTGACGGACATTTGCATGTCGGCCGGGTTGCTGTTCCTCTCGCAGCCCATGCTGCTGGAGCTGAGTGCGCCAGTGAAGATCTGCGGGGACATACATGGGCAGTTCAAGGATCTGGTGAGAATATTCCAGAAGTGCGGCTATCCGCCGAGTGCGAACTACCTGTTCCTAGGGGACTACGTGGACCGGGGGCAGAACTCGATCGACACACTCACCCTGCTGCTGGCCTACAAGCTGCGCTACCCGCTGAACTTCTTCCTGCTGCGGGGCAACCACGAGTCGCCGGGGCTGAACCAGATCTACGGCTTCTTCGACGAGTGCAAGCGGCGGTACAGCATCAAGTTGTGGCGCTCCTTTGTCGACTGCTACGCCTGCATGCCGGTGGCCGCCATCGTGTCGGACAGGATCTTCTGCGTCCACGGGGCCTCAGTCCGGACCTGAATTCGCTCGATGATATCCGGAATTTGAGACGACCCGCCGATGTGCCAGGCACCGGTCTGCTCTGTGACCTGCTGTGGTCCGATCCGGACGTCACTACTGATGGTTGGGGCTTTAACGAGCGCGGCGTTAGCGTCACCTTCGGTCACGAGATTGTGGAGCGCTTCCTGCGGCAGTACAACTTCAACCTGATCGCCAGAGCCCATCAGGTCGTGCAGGATGGCTATGAGTTCTTTGCCAACCGCCAGCTAGTGACCATCTTCTCGGCCCCCAACTACTGCAACATCTTCGACAACTGCGCCGCCGTTCTGGTTGTGGACGACTCTCTGCTCTGTCACTTCACCATCATTCGACCAGATCTTTCGCCTCCCGACTTTGCAGAGGAGCCAAATATGGGCGCACAAACGGGGTACCCCGACAAAGGGGGTAAGCAGAGGCAAGGTGAGGTGGTCCAACAAACGTTGGTAACTTTGTTTGACTTTGCAAAACGTCTGCCTGGCCGCAATTTTCGCGAGAAAATAATTCCATGCGCAAATATTTAAATGCGGCTGAGGCGCGTACCGCGGGTGCACGTGGCAGGAGCACGCCCTCCCGCCGGTGATTAAATATTGAACAGAGACTACCTTACCCTCTGCCTTATTTCCTCTTCACACTTGCCAGATTCCACCCCTGCGATTATATAGGCCCAATAAAATAATAAACGAAAGCCAGGCACTTGCCTTTATGGGTAACAAAAACTTTATGCTGGCATTTCAGGGAAACAACAGGCAGAGACCCCGAAAAAGGGAAAAATTAAATAAAAATGTGAGAAACAACGAAATGATATGGTGGCACTTACAGTAAAGGTGTAGCAGCACGGAGATGGGGATCCGGACAGATGATGTATAAAAATGTCAACGGCAACAAGCGAGAAACTTGTAAGTGTCCGTGGCAGTTGCAGGGCAGGGCTGTGGCAGGGGCAGGGGCTGGGGCTGGGGCAGAAAACTTTACCAAACGGTGTCAAAACATAAAAAGGAAAATTAAGCAAAGAAAAAAGGCATCCCACGCGAGTGTGTGTCTGTGTCTGTGTGTGTGTGCGCTTTTTAGTGGCTTCACCTCTGTTCCTGACACCTGCGCAGAGTATATCCTTGAGGACGGCTCCAGCTCCAGCTCCGGCTCCGTCTCCGTCGACCAGGAAATGAGAAAATAAAGAGAACGAACGGCAGGACAATCTGCAGCTGAAGCCGGAGCTGATTGCTGAAAGCTGCCCTGAAGGAAGAGCGATAAAAATACAAGTAGGAAATGTATACTACAACATTCCGACTGTAAGATACCCGCTGCAAAGATTTATTGGTCACTAAATAGACAACGATGGGATCGAGGTATCGAAACAACCATCTGGAAATGAGGTAAAAACGGAAGGTAATACTAGCAAAGAACTTCTGGTTTACAGATATATTATCTGGTTCTATTCTGGTTATAGCCAGGTGTACAGGTATACAGGTATCCCTCAGACGCGCTCATCTGTTGACGTACTTCCTTTTGTCTGTTGCATATACTTCCACACGAACACGATTACGGGGTATATAAGTCCGGTTTTGGTTCCGCGCCATCTTAAAATTCCACCGTTACCGTTATACTTAACGATAACTGGTGGGGTAGGTGTGCGCCCGGGCATGTCCGGAGAGATCCCCAGTCTAATTGGCATGCAAAGGTTGTCCACAGCTGTCCACCCAGAGCTGTCTTTGATGGGCATCACTTGGGGCAATACAGGAACCCAGGAAACGAATCTTGAGAGGAGGAATATTCCTGAGTAGGTAATCAAAGAAGCTAGGAATCCATGGGAATACGATGGAATTGCAAAGCTATAGTACCAATTATTCCCATCTGAATGTCCTTTCTTTCTGTCTCTTTCTTCGCCCTCTGTCTCTATTTCAGCCTTATATAATGTAAAATCAAAACATCAGCCACGTGCTGTGCGCCAAATGGCGCCTAAGCTCCGGAAACAGCTGTTAAAGCGTAAACAAAAGTCAGATGATGGCAGAGCCCCAAAGGGAGAGAGAGAGAGAGAGAGAGAGAGAGTCTTCAAGCAGAGCTTTCACGCTCTCTGCAACGCTCTGGCTTTACCGTTTCGCTCTGCAAACAAACTTCACTTTCATTCAGAGCCGACAACAGCTTTCGTGGCGCCTCGCTGCGT
>VHIG01000168.1:0-10339 GCA_008121275.1 Drosophila lowei | reverse complement strand
CTCAACGGCGAATTGAAGATGAGGTTTTATGCGACAACCCGAGGGCTTCATCAGCGAAGTTCACCCAAATCACGTTTTGAGGCTTCACAAAAGTATATATGGGCTAAAACAATCAGGAAGAGTGTGGAACTCTACGTTGGATACAACGCTGAGAGGCGCATTGGTTTTATACCGACTGTCAGCTTGAACCCTGTCTGTATTGTAAGCCAAGGTAAAAATATGGCTGTCTAATGGCTGTCTACGTAGATGACATTATTTTGGCGTGTAAGGACCTAGATGATATATCTAATATCAAGATAAAGATCGCAGCAGAATTTGTGGTTGACATCAGGAGCCTATATACAATACTTTTAGAGTAAATGAGAGTACAGGTGCGATTAACTCAGGCAACGGAAGTATACGAGAGTTGCTCGAACAGTACAATTTGAAAGATTGTCGACAGACGTCCACGCCGCTTGAAGCTGGTTAAAAAGGTGGCATGCAACAAAGAGGACTGCCGCAGCAGGGTCGACATCACATCGTTCCAAAACTAATTGGAGAGTTATCTATCTTGCTGTGCCGATTCGTCCGGACATTGCGCATTCGGTGAACAAATTAGCACAACGTAACAAGGGATCCTCATTCCGAGCATGATGCGGCAGCCAAGCAATATCCTTAGATATTTGGCAAAACTATCGACTGGGAGATATGCTACACAAAAGCAAAAGGAAAGGCAATTGAGTGTTTTGTTGATGCGAGATTGGGCAAGTGATATGACGAACCGAAAAGTCATTCACTGGCTATGTATGCATGTTGGCAGGAGGAGCGGTTTCTTGGGAGTCAAAGAAAGCAATCGACAGTTGCCCTCAGTTCCACGGGAGGCAGAGTACATAGCCTTATCATCTGCAAAAGAGGCGATATACTTTCGCAACCTACTGATTGACTTGAAGCTGATGTCCAAGGAGTCAGCTATTCAGATGTACGGTGGCGACAACATTGAGCACAGCAGCTTCGCTAGAAACCCCATGTTTCATGCACGTACAAAACACATCGACGTCAAGATACATCATATATTCGAGAGGCAGTTCTCAAGAGAGGTGAAGTCGACATTGCGTATCTACCAACCGATGAGATGATAGCAGATGTCCTCACAAAGAACTTTAGCCAAGGTTAACCATAAATTTGTATTCGCATTTGGTTTAAAAGATAGTTTATAAGTGCTTGACATGTTATCGAATATTAGTTAAGTATATTTAAAGTTTGTAAACAGTGTTGCGTTGAGGAGGAGGTTCAAAGTGACCGCCACGATAATTAGATATTGATCTCTAACAACACCGCATGTGCCCTTGCTGTATATCGATGTTCTCATCGATGCTCTCATATCGATGTTCTTCTTCGGCGTCGTCTCTTTGCGTATGTTACTCGGAAGCACATATAATTCCTGTATACTGAACTTCTGCGGTATTACAAATAAAATAACTTTAGTTGTCCGCCAGTTGAGATAAGTTGTTCTCAGCGGAGATAAGTTTCTGCCAGCGGATATAAATTTTCGACAGCGGAGATAAATTGTCTGCCAGCGGAGACAAGATGTCCGCCAGCGGAGATATATTTCCCGCCAAAGCGGGTCCTAAGATAACGGGTCCTGATATACGTTTCTGCACACGCAATAATCTAAGCCACCAACGCGACGACAAGACAACCTCTAGCTTCGGCTTTGCAACGGCGAACTCGAACGCGAAGTTGTTCGCCACGCAGCGAAAGGCGCCACGAAAGCTGTTTTCGGCCAGAATGAAAGTGAAGTTTGTTTGCAGAGCGAAACGGAGACAAGCCAGAGCGTTGCAGAGAGAGCGTGAAAGCTCCGCCAGAAGAGATAAGTTATTCTCTGTCCTTTGGGGCTCTGCCATCATCTGACAAGATGTTTACGCTTTAACAGGTGTATCCGGAGCTTAGGCGCCATTTGGCGCACAGCACGTGGCTGATGTTTTGATTTTACATTATATAAGGCTAAAATTGAGACAGCGGGCGAAGAAAGAGACAGAAAGAAATGGACATTCAGATGGGAATAATTGGTACTATAGCTTTAAAATTTTCCATCGTATTCCCATGGATTCCTAGCTTCTTTGATTACCATGGCGGAATATTGTTCAAATCAAGATCTGTTTCCCGGCAGTTCTGTATTGCCCCAGTGATGCCCATCAAAGACAGCCAGGATAAACAGCTGTGGACAACCTTTGCATGCCAGCGGAATGGGGATTGTCTGCCATCCCGGCGCGGTTAATTGTCCCACCAGCTGGGGTTAAGTTGTTCGGTAACGGTGGAATTTTAAGATGGCCGGAACCAAAACCGGATATATATTTCCGCCGTGTTCGTGTGGAAGTAGGCGCAACGGACAAAAGGAAGTTGTTCAACAGAGAGCGTGTCTGAGGGATACCTGTATTGTACACCTGGCTATAACCAGAATAATAGAACCAGATAATATATCTGTAAACCAGAAGTTCTTCGCTAGTATTACCTTCCGTTTGTTTATCATTTCCAGATGGTTGTTTGGATACCTCGATCCCATTGTTGTTCATTTAGTGACCAATTGTTCTTTGCAGCGGGTATCTTACAGTCGGAATGTTGTAGTATACATTTCCTAAGCGTATTTTTTATCGCTCTTCCTTCAGGGGCAGCTTTCAGCAATCAGCTCCGGCTTCAGCTGCAGATTGTCCTGCCGTTCGTTGTTTTTATTTTCTCATTTCCTGGTCGACGGAGAAGGAGCCGGAGCTGAGCTGGAGCCGTCCTCAAGGATAGATAAGTTGTTCGCCAGCGGAGGAACAGAGGTTCTGCCACCAAAAACGTTGCACACACACACAGACACATGTTGTCCACACCTCTAAAGATTTTCCATTTCTTTGATAAATTGTCTTCAGTAATGTTTTGACACCGTTTGGTAAAGTTTTCTGCCCCAGCCCCAGCCCCTTCATCCTAAGATAAGCCCTGCCCCGGCGGATGCCACGGACACTTTCATAGATGTCGCTTTGTTGCCGTTGACATTTTTATACGCATCAGCGGAGATCCCCATCTTTTCTGCTACACCTTTACTGTAAGTGCCACCATATCATTTCGTTGCCCATTTTATTTAATTTTCCCTTTTTCGGGGTCTAAAGTTGTTTCCCCTGAAATGCCAGCATAAAGTTTTGTTACCCATAAAGGCAAGTGCCTGGCAGCGTTTATTATTTTATTGGGCCTATATAATCGCAGGGGTGGAATCTGGGGTGTGTGAAGAGGAAATAAGGCGGAGGGTAAGGTAGTCTCTGTTCAATATTTTAATCACCGGCGGAGGGCGTGCATCCTGCCACGTGGATATACGGTACGCGCCTCAGCCGCATTTAAATATTTCCGCCAGTGGAATTTTTTCTTCGCGAAAATTGCGGCAGATAGACGTTGTTCGCCAAACAAAAGTTACCAACGTTTGTTGGACCACCTCACCTTATGCCTGCTTCCCCCCTCTTTGTCAATAGTATTCCCGTTTGTGCGCGCCCATATTTGGCTCGTCTGCAAAGTCGGGAGGCGAAAGATCTGGTCGAATGATGGTGAAGTGACAGAGCAAGATGTCCGCCAACCAGAACGGCGGCGCAGTTGTCGAAGATGTTGCAGTAGTTGGGGCCGATAAGATGTCCGCTGGCGGTTGGCAAAGAACCATAGCCATCCTGCATGACCTGATGGGCTCTGGCGATCAGGTTGAAGATACTGCCGCAGGTGGAGATGATAATTTCCGACCGAAGGTGACGCTAACGCCGCGCTCGTTAAAGCCCCAACCATAAGTTGTGACGTCCGATCGGACCACAGCGGGTCACAGAGCAGACCGGTGCCTAAATTATCGGCGGGTCGTCCTCAAGGATATCATCAGCGGATTCAGGTCCGACTGAGCCCCCAGTGGACGCAGAAGATCCTGTCCGACACGATGGCGGCCACCGGCATGCAGGGTAGCAGTCGATTGAGCGCCATAACTTGATGCTGTACCGGAGCTTGCACTCCGTCGAAGAAGCCGTAGATCTGTTCAGCCCCGGCGACTCGTGGTTGCCCCAGCAAGAAGAAGTTTTCAGCGGGTAGCGCAGCTTTGTCCGCCAGCTGGGGTAAGTGTTCGCGATCGAGTTCTGCCCCCGTCCACGTAGTCGGAACAAGGTAGTTCGCACTTTCGGCGGATAGCCGCACTTTGGAATATTCTCACCAGATCAGGAACTGCCCATGTATCCCCGCAGATCTTCACTGGCGCACTCAGCTCCGGCAGCATTGTTCGCGAGAGGAAGTTGTCCGCCAGCCGACATGCAAATGTCCGTCAGCTCATTCTCGGTCAGCACGTTATCAGCGGATTCGCGCCCGTCAACAAGAGCTTCTCTATTATCGAGTTCAGATGGCTCATTTTCTGGCGATGGAAAAGTCTCTGCCATCGTAAGATCAGTCGCGCCCCGACTCGAGGACGAGACATATTTTGGTGTTGAAATTTTGAGGGAATTTTAAAAATGTTGAATAATTTAAATGTGTTCTGCGGATATGTTTGACTTTTTAGAAAATTTTGAATAATTTTGAATTTTTTAAATCAGTTTCTTGACCAAGATGACTCGAGCGTTTAAATGGGTTTTTGGCGGTCCATTGAGCTCCATTTCGCCAGCTAGTTGCTTCGTTTTCCTGCTGCACTTGGGGACTCTCTTATTCTCATCTCTGAGATCCCGACTAACCCATTCCCCTCCGCCGGCGGATTTTTAATTATCAGACACTTGGCATAAATTTTCCAGCAAAAAAAAAGAACAACATTCAAATGGACGCGCTCGATAACAGGAAAAACGCCTGCGGAGATAAATTTACCGCTGCGGATATGGACCTCCCCGCCAGCGAGCCAATTTCCAGCGGTGCGGTCGCAGCTGCATTTTGGCTGCTGGTAATCCTGATTCGTCGAGCTGCCTGCACTTGTAATGCGGGCTTTAAAACAGAGATACAGCTGGAGATAGAGAGCATTTTTTGGCCAGCGGAGATGGTCCGTCCCAGCGGGTTTATATTCCCCGCCCCAGCTGCGCCCCAGCGGAGATAAGATGTCCGCCAGCGGAGATAAGTTGTCCACCAGCTTATATAAATTGTTCGCCAGCGGAGATAAGTTTTGTCAGCGGATATTAATTTTCCGCCAGCGGAGATAAGAGCGGAGATAAGATGTCCGCCAGCGGATATGTTTTCCGCCAGCGGAGATAAGTTGTTCGCCAGCGGATATAAATTGCCCGCCAGCGGAGATAAATTGTCTGCCAGCGGAGACAAGATGTCCGCCAGCGGAGATTAGTTTTCCGCCAGCTGAGATAAGTTGTTCGCCAGCGGAGATAAGTTTTCTGCCAGCGGAGATAAAGTTGTTCGCCAGCGGAGATAAATTGTCCCCAGCGGAGACAAGATGTCCGCCAGCCGATAGTCCGCGGCGAGATAAACCGCAGGCCCGCCAGCGCCAGTGGAGAAAGTTGCTCGCCAGCGGAGATAAATTGTCTGCCATCGGAAATAAATTTTCCGCCAGCGGAGATACGTTGTTCGTCAGCGGAGATAAATTGTCCGCCAGCGGATATAAATTTCCCGCCAGCGGAGATAAATTGTCCGCCAGCGGAGATAAGTTGTCCGCCAGCGGATATAAGTTGTTCGCCAGCGGAGATAAATTGTCCGCCAGCGGACACAAGATTTCCGCCAGCGGAGATAAATGTCCGCCAGCGGAGATAATTTGTCCGCCAGCGGAGATAAATTTTCCGCCAGCGGAGATAAATTCCGCCAGCGGAGATAAGTTTTCCGCCAGCGGAGACAAGATGTCCGCCAGCGGAGATAAGTTGTCCGCCAGCGGAGATAAGTTGTTCGCCAGCGGAGATAGTTTTCCGCCAGCGGAGATAAATTGTCTGCCAGCGGAGATAAGATGTCCGCCAGCGGATATAAATTTTCCGCCAGCGGAGATAAGTTGTTCGCCAGCGGAGATAAGTTGTCCGCCAGCGGAGATAAGTTGTTCGCCAGCGGAGATAAGTTTTCCGCCAGCGGATATAAATTTCCCGCCAGCGGAGATAAATTGTCCGCCAGCGGAGATAAGATGTTCCGCCAGCGGAGATAAGATGTCCGCCAGCGGAGATAAATTTTCCGCCAGCGGAGATAAGTTTTCCCCCAGCGGAGATAAGTTGTTCGTCAGCGGAGATAAGTTGTCCGCCAGCGGATATAAATTTCTCGCCAGCGGAGATAAATTGTCTGCCAGCGAGATGAGTTTTCCGCCAGCGGAGATAAGTTGTTCGCCAGCGGAGATAAGTTTTCCCGCCAGCGGAGATGAATTTCCGTCGGCGGAGATAAATTTTCTGCCAGCGGAGATAAGATGTTCCGCCAGCGGGAATGAAGCCATCCGCCAGCGGAGATAAGTTTTTCGCCAGCGGAGATACGTTGTCCGCTGGCGGATATTTTCCGCCAGCGGAGATAAATTGTTCGTTTTTATAAATTTCCGCCAGCGGATATAAATTGTCTGCCAGCGGAGATAAATTTTGTCCGCCAGCGGAGATAAGTTTCCCGCCAGCGGAGATAAGATGTCCGCCAGCGGAGAAAATTGCCCAGCGGAGACAAGATGTCCGCCAGCGGAGATAAATTTTCCGCCAGCGGAGATAAGTTGTTCGCCAGCGGAGATAAGTTTTCCGCCAGCGGATATAAATAAGCGGAGATAAGTTGTTCGCCAGCGGAGATAAGTTGTCCGCCAGCGGATATAAATTTCCCGCCAGCGGAGATAAGATAAGTTGCCAGCGGAGACCAGATGTCCGTCCAGCGGAGATAAGTTTTTCCGCCAGCGGAGATAAGTTGTTCGCCAGCGGAGATAAATTTCCCGCCAGCGGAGATAAGATGTCTGCCAGCGGAGACAAGATGTCCGCCAGCGGAGAATATTTTTCCGCCAGCGGAGACAAGATGTCCGCCAGCGGAGATAAGTTTTCCGCCAGCGGAGACAAGATGTCCGCCAGCGGAGATGAGTTTTCCGCCAGCGGAGATAAGTTGTTCGCCAGCGGAGATAAATTTTCCGCCAGCGGAGATAAATTGTCCGCCAGCGGAGATAAGTTTTCCGCCAGCGGATATAAATTTCCCGCCAGCGGAGATAAATTGTCTGCCAGCGGAGACAAGATGTCCGCCAGCGGAGATAAGTTTTCCGCCAGCGGAGATAAATTGTCCGCCAGCGGAGATAAATTGTCCGCCAGCGGAGATAAGTTTTCCGCCAGCGGATATAAGATGTCCGCCAGCGGAGACAAGATGTTCGTTCGGAGATGTTCGGCCAGCGGAGATAAGTTTCCGCCAGCGGAGATAAATTGTCCGCCAGCGGAGATAAGTTGTTCGCCAGCGGAGATAAGTTTTCGCCAGCGGAGATAAGTTGTCTGCCAGCGGAGATAAGATGTCCGCCAGCGGAGATAAGTTGTCCGCCAGCGGAGATGGGATGTCCGCCAGCGGAGATAAGTTTTTCCGCCAGCGGAGATAAATTTCCGCCAGCGGAGATAAATTTTCCGCCAGCGGAGATAAGTTGTCCGCCAGCGGAGATAAGATGTCCGCCAGCGGAGATAAGTTTCCCGCCAGCGGATTAAATTGTCCGTCAGCGGAGATAAATTGTCCGCCAGCGGAGATAATTGTCCGCCAGCGGAGATAAGTTTCTCCGGCGGAGATGTTCGCCAGCGGAGATAAATTTGTTCGGAGATAAATTGTCCCGCCAGCGGAGATGAAGTTGTCCGCCAGCGGAGATAATAGGATTTTCCGCCAGCGGAGATAAGTTGTTCGCCAGCGGAGATAAGATGTCCGCCAGCGGAGACAAATTTCCGTCAGCGGAGATAAGATGTTCCGCCAGCGGAGATAAGTTTTCCGCCAGCGGAGATAAATTGTCCGCCAGCGGAGATAAGATTGTTTTCCGCCAGCGGAGATAAGTTGTTCGCCAGCGGAAACCAGATGTTCCGCCAGCGGAGATAAATTGTCTGCCAGCGGAAATAAAGACTTCCTGCCAGCGGAGATAATTTGTCCGCCAGCGGATATAAATTGTCTGCCAGCGGAGATAAGTTGTTCGCCAGCGGAGATTAGTTGTCCGCCAGCGGAGATAAACGTTTCTCGCCAGCGGAGATAAGTTGTCCGCCAGCGGAGATAAAATTGTCCGCCAGCGGAGATAAGTTTTCCGCCAGCGGAGATAAATTGTCCGCCAGCGGAGATAAGATGTCCGCCAGCATTTTTGTTGTAAGCCAGCGGAGATCGGCCAGCGGATATAAGTTTTCCGCCAGCGGAGATAAGTGTTCGCCAGCGGAGATAAGTTGTCTGCCAGCGGAGACGCCAGCGGAGATAAGTTGTCCCCAGCGGAGATAAATTTCCTGCCAGCGGAGATAAGATGTCCGCCAGCGGATATAAAATTTCGCCAGCGGAGACAAATTGTCTGCCAGCGGAGATAAGATGTCCGCCAGCGGAGATAAGTTTTCCGCCAGCGGAGATAAATTGTCCGCCAGCGGAACAATTTGTCCGCCAGCGGATATAATTTTCCAGCCAGCGGAGATAAATTGTCTGCCAGCGGACACAAGATGTTCGCCAGTGGAGATGAGTTTCCCGCCAGCGG
This sequence comes from Drosophila lowei, assembly GCA_008121275.1. Classification (NCBI taxonomy): domain Eukaryota; kingdom Metazoa; phylum Arthropoda; class Insecta; order Diptera; family Drosophilidae; genus Drosophila; species Drosophila lowei. Next base: position 1,761 of record VHIG01000168.1, on the reverse strand, counting down.
ATATAAATTTCCCCGCCAGCGGAGATAAGTTGCTCGCCAGCGGAGATAAGTTGTCCGCCAGCGGATATAAATTTCCCGTCAGCGGAAATAAGATGTCTGCCAGCGGCTACAAGATGTCCGCCAGCCGAGATAAGTTTTCCGCCAGCGGAGATAAGTTGTCTGCCAGCGGAGATAAGTTTTCCGCCAGCGGAGATAAGTTGTTCGCCAGCGGAGATAAGTTTTTCACCAGCGGATATAAATTGTCTCGCCAGCGGAGATAAATTGTCTCAGCCAGCGGAGAAAAGTTGTCCGCCAGCGGATATAAATTTCCCCCAGGGGAGATAAGTTGTCCGCCAGAGGAGACAAGATTTCCGCCAGTGGAGATAAGTTGTTCGCCAGCGGAGATAAGTTGTTCGCCAGCAGATTAGTTTTCCGCCAGATAAGAAACGATGTTCCAGCGGAGATAAGTTTTCCGCCAGCGGAGATAAGTTGTCCGATGCGGAGATAAATTTCCGCCAGCGGAGATAAATGTCTGCCAGCGGAGAATGTCCCCAAGCGGTGATAAGTTTTCCGCCAGCGGAGATAAGTTGTTCGCCAGCGGAGATAAGTTGTCCGCCAGCGGAGATAAGTTTTCCGCCAGCGGAGATAAATTGTCTGCCAGCGGAGACGAGATGTCCGCCAGCGGATATAAATTGTCGCCAGCGGAGATAATTATTCGCCAGCGGACACAAGATGTCCGCCAGTGGAGATGAGTTTTCCGCCCGCGGAGATAAGTTGTCCGCAATTGGAGATAAGTTTTCCGCCAGCGGAGATAAAAATGTCCGACAGTGGAATCAGTTTCAGAAAACGGAATGCTCTTTGCTCTGCGGGGCCTTAACTGGGATGCGGGTGTAAGACTAAGATGTACCCCAAGCGGACTATATTAGTAAACCTTCCGCCTTAAGCCCGGAGGAAAATTTTCCACCAGTGGAGATATTTTTCCGCCAGCGGCGAAGGCGTCGTTCGACATGGGAATGATCTATCCGCCAGCGGAAGCTTATCGATTCCCATTAAGACTGACTTTCCGCCAGCGGAATAAGTTGGCCTTCCACTTTGTAAGAGATGGCCGCCTTGCGGAACCGTTTTCCGGTCAGCTCGCAATAATTTTCTCTACCAGCGGGATCCACCACTTTTTCTCTTCCCCTTATAAATTTCCCGCCTTACACCTTTCTAGTAATTAGTTCGCCAGTGGATATAATTTTGCCAGCGGAGATAGGTTTCTTTGTAAGTGGATATAATTTTTCCCGCCAGGAGGTTAGTCTAAAGCTATCCCTTGCATGTTCGGGTTCGGTTTTTCCCGCCAGCGGAGATAAGTTTTCAGTTGGGCGGGAGGGTAGGATTTTTGCCAGCGGATCCGCGTTTTCCTTCTGCTGGTTTAAGTTTTCCTTGCCAGTGCAATAACTGCATCGCCTCTTGAATAAAATGCAGTCATTGCATGTCAACGTCAAATTAAAGATATAGTTGTTCGTCTGCGGGATAAATTGACCGCCAGCGGATATAAATTTTCCGCCAGCGGAGATGGTACAAATTTCTGTCGGCGGGACAAGATGTCCGCCAGCGGGAGACCAATATCCGCCAGCGGGAGAAAAGTTTCCCGCTAGAGGAGACAAGATTTCCCGCCAGCGGTGATAAGTTTTCGCCAGCGGATATAAATTTCCCGCCAGCGGAGCTAAATTTTCTGCCAGCGGAGACAAGATGTCCGCCAGCGGAGATAAGTTTTCCGCCAGCGGAGATAAATTGTCC
>VHIG01000167.1:0-10657 GCA_008121275.1 Drosophila lowei | reverse complement strand
TAAATTGTCTGTCAGCGGAGACAAGATGTCCGCCAGCGGAATGAGTTTTCCGCCAGCGAAGAGATAAGGTGTTCGCCAGCGGAATAAGTTTTAGCCGGCGGAGAAACGTTGTTCGTCAGCGGAGATAAGATGTCCGAAAGCGGAGATAAATTTCCCGCCAGCGGAGATAAATTGTCCGCCAGCGGAGATAAGTTGTCCGCCAGCGGATATAAAGTTCCGCCAGCGGAGATATATTGTTCGCCAGCGGGGATCAGTTTTTGTCAGCGGAGATAAGTTGTTCGTCAGCGGATATAAATTTCCGCCAGCGGAGATAAATTGTCAGCCAGCGGAGATAAGATTTCGCCAGCGGAGATAAGTTGTTCGCCAGCGGAGATAAGTTTTTCGTCAGCGGAGATAAGTTGTCCGCCAGCGGATATAAATTTCCCGCCAGCGGAGATAAATTGTCTGCCAGCGGAGACAAATTGTTCGCCAGCGGAGATAAGATTTCCCGCCAGCGGAGATAAATTGTCCGCCAGCGGAGATAAGTTCCGCCAGTGGATATAAATTTTCCGCCAGCGGAGATAAGTTGTTCGCCAGCGGAGATAAGTTTTCCGCCAGCGGAGAAACGTTGTTCGTCAGCGGAGATAAATTGTCCGCCAGCGGATATAAATTTCCCGCCAGCGGAGATAAATTGTCCGCCAGCGGAGATAAAATGTTCGCCAGCGGAGATAAGTTTTCCGCCAGCGGAGAAACGTTGTTCGTCAGCGGAGATAAGATGTCCGCCAGCGGATATAAATTTTCCGCCAGCGGAGATAAGTTTTCCGCCAGCGGAGATAAGTTGTCCGCCAGCGGAGATAAGTTTTCCGCCAGCGGAGATAAGTTTTCGCCAGCGGAGATAAGTTGTCCGCCAGCGGAGATAAGTTGTTCCGCCAGCGGAGATAAGTTTTTCGCCAGCGGAGATAAAGTGTCCGCCAGCGGATATAAGTTTTCCGCCAGCGGAGATAAATTTTCCCGCCAGCGGAGATAAGTTGTCCGTCAGCGGAGATAAGTTGTCCGCCAGCGGAGATAAATTTCCCGCCAGCGGAGATAAATTGTTCGCCAGCGGAGATAAGTTCGCCAGCGGATATAAATTTTCCGCCAGCGGAGATAAATTGTTCGTCAGCGGAGATAAGTTGTTCGCCAGCGGAGATAAAATGTTCGCCAGCGGAAAAATTGTTCGCCAGCGGAGATAAGTTGTCCGCCAGCGGAGATAAATTTCCCGCCAGCGGAGATAAGTTGTTCGCCAGCGGAGAAACGTTGTTCGTCAGCGGAGATAAGTTGTCCGCCAGCGGATAAAGCGCCAGCGGAGATAAGTTTTCCGCCAGCATAGATAAGTTGTTCGCCAGCGGAGAAAGTTTTCCGCCAGCGGAGAAACGTTGTTCGTCAGCGGAGATAAGTTGTCCGCCAGCGGATATAAACTTCCTGCCAGCGGAGATAAATTTTGCCAGCGGAGATAAGTTGTTCGCCAGCGGAGATAAAATCCGCCAGCGGAAAAAATTTTTCGCCAGCGGAGATAAGTTGTCCGCCAGCGGAGATAAGTTTCCGCCAGCGGAGATAAGTTTTTCGCCAGCGGAGAAACGTTGTTCGTCAGCGGAAATAAGTTGTCCGCCAGCGGAGATAAGATTTCCGCCAGCGGAGATAAGTTTTCCGCCAGCATAGATAAGTTGTTCGCCAGCGGAGAAAGGTTTTCCGCCAGCGGAGAAACGTTGTTCGTCAGCAGAGAAAATTTGTCCGCCAGCGGTTATGAATTTCCCGCCAGCGGAGACAAGTTGTTCGCCAGCGGAGATAAGTTTTCTGCCAGCGGAGAAACATTTTTCGTCAGCGGAAATAAGTTGTCCGCCAGTGGAGAAAGATTTTCGCCAGCGGAGATAAGTTTTCCGCAAGCATAGATAAGTTGTTCGCCAGCGGAGAAAGGTTTTCCGCCAGCGGAGAAACGTTGTTCGTCAGCGGAGATAAGTTGTTCGCCAGCGGATATAAATTTTCTGCCAGCGGAGATAAATTGTCTGTGAGGGGAGACAAGTTGTTCGCCAGCGGAGATAAGTAATCCGCCAGCGGAAAAACGTTGTTCCTCAGCAGAGATAAGTTGTCCGCCAGCGGCTATGAATTTCCCGCCAGCGGAGACAAGTTGTTCGCCAGCGGAGAAACGTTGTTCGTCAGCGGAAATAAGTTGTCCGCCAGTGGAGAAAGATTTTCGCCAGCGGAGATAAGTTTTCCGCCAGCATAGATAAGTTGTTCGCCAGCGGAGAAAGGTTTTCCGCCAGCGGAGAAACGTTGTTCGTCAGCGGAGATAAGTTGTCCGCCAGCGGATATAAACTTCCTGCCAGCGGAGATAAATTGTCTGTGATGGGAGACAAGTTGTTCGCCAGCGGAGATAAGTAATCCGCCAGCGGAAAAACGTTGTTCCTCAGCAGAGATAAGTTGTCCGCCAGCGGTTATGAATTTCCCGCCAGCGGAGACAAGTTGTTCGCCAGCGGAGAAACGTTGTTCGTCAGCGGAAATAAGTTGTCCGCCAGTGGAGAAAGATTTTCGCCAGCGGAGATAAGTTTTCCGCCAGCATAGATAAGTTGTCCGCCAGCGGAGATAAGTTTTCCGCCAGCGGAGAAACGTTGTTCGTCAGCGGAAATAAGTTGTCCGCCAGTGGAGAAAGATTTTCGCCAGCGGAGAAAAGATTTCCGCTAGCATAGATAAGTTGTCCGCCAGCGGAGATAAGTTTTCCGCCAGCGGAGAAACGTTTTTCGTCAGCGGAAATAAGTTGTCCGCCAGTGGAGAAAGATTTTCGCCAGCGGAGAAAAGTTTTCCGCTAGCATAGATAAGTTGTCCACCAGCGGATATAAATTTCCCACCAGCGGAGATAAGTTTTCTGCCAGCGGAGAAACGTTGTTCGTCAGCGGAAATAAGTTGTCCGCCAGTGGAGAAAGATTTTCGCCAGCGGAGATAAGTTTTCCGCCAGCATAGATAAGTTGTTCGCCAGCGGAGATAAGTTTTCTGCTAGCGGAGAAACGTTGTTCGTCAGCGGAAATAAGTTGTCCGCCAGCGGATATAAATTTCCGCCAGCGGAGAAAATTTTGCCAGCGGAGATAAGTTGTTTGCCAGCGGAGATAAGTTTTCTGCCAGCGGAGAAAACGTTGTTCGTCAGCGGAAATAAGTTGTCCGCCAGCGGAGAAAAGTTTTCGCCAGCGGAGATAAGTTTTTCGCCAGCGGAGATAAGTTTTCGCCAGCGGAGATAAGTTGTTCCGCCAGCGGAGATAAGTTTTCCGCCAGCGGAGAAACGTTGTTCGTCAGCGGAGATAAGTTGTCCGCCAGCGGAGATAAATTTTCCGCCAGCGGAGACAAGTTGTTCGCCAGCGGAGATAAGTTTTCCGCCAGCGGAGAAACGTTGTTCGTCAGCGGAAATAAGTTGTCCGCCAGCGGAGAAAGATTTTCGCCAGCGGAGATTTTCCGCCAGCGGAGATAAGTTGTTTGCCAGCGGAGATAAGTTGTCCGCCAGCGGAGAAAAATTTTTCGTCAGCGGAAAGCGGTAAGATTGTCCGCCAGCGGAGATAAGTTGTTCGCCAGCGGAGATAAGTTTTCGCCAGCGGAGAAAAGTTGTTCGCCAGCGGAGATAAGTTGTCCGCCAGCGGATATAAATTTCCGTTCGGAGATAAATTTTTTTGGAGATAAGTTGTTCGCCAGCGGAGATAAATTGTCTGTCAGCGGAGACAAGATGTTCGCCAGCGGAGATAAGTTTCCGCCAGCGGAGAGCGAGAAGTTTTCCGCCAGCGGAGATAAGTTGTCCGCCAGCGGAGAAAAGTTTTTCCGCCAGCGGAGAAAAATTGTTCGCCAGCGGAGATAAGTTGTCCGCCAGCGGAGATAAATTTTCCGCCAGCGGAGATAAATTTTCCGCCAGCGGAGATTGTTCGCCAGCGGAGATAAGTTGTCCGCCAGCGGAGATAAGTTTTCCGCCAGCGGAGAAAATTTTCGCCAGCGGAGATAAGTTTTCTGCCAGCGGAGAAAAATTGTTCGTCAGCGGAGATAAATTGTCCGCCAGCGGAGAAAAGTTTTCCGCCAGCGGAGATAAATTTTCCGCCAGCGGAGATAAGTTGTTCGCCAGCGGAGATAAGTTTTCCGCCAGCGGAGAAACGTTGTTCGTCAGCGGAGATAAGTTGTCCGCCAGCGGATATAAATTTCCCGCCAGCGGAGATAAATTGTTTGCCAGCGGAGACAAGTTGTTCGCCAGCGGAGATAAATTGTCTGTCAGCGGAGAAACGTAAGATTTGTCCGCCAGCGGAGATAAGTTTTCCGCCAGCGGAGATAAGTTTTTCGCCAGCGAAGATAAGATGTCCGCCAGCGGAGATAAATTTCCCGCCAGCGGAGATAAATTGTCTGCCAGTGGAGACAAGATGTCCGCCCGTGGAGATGAGCTTTCCGCCTGCGAAGATAAGTTGTCCGCCAGTGGAGATAAGTTTTCCGCCAGCGGAGATAAGTTGTTCGCCAGCGGAGATAAGTTGTCCGCCAGCGGAGATAAATTTCCGCCAGCGGAGATAAATTGTCCGCCAGCGGAGATTTCCGCCAGCGGAGATAAATTTTCCGCCAGCGGAGATAAGATTTCCGCCAGCGGAGATAAATTTTCCGCCAGCGGAGATAAAGTGTTCGCCAGCGGAGATAAATTGCCAGCGGGAGATAAGTTTTCCGCCAGCGGAGATAAATGTTGTTCGCCAGCGGAGATAAGTTTTCCGCCAGCGGAGATAAGTTGTTCGCCAGCGGAGACTAAATTTTCCGCCAGCGGAGATAAATTGTTCGCCAGCGGAGCCAGCGGAGATAAATTGTCCGCCAGCGGAGATAAGTTTTTCCGCCAGCGGAGATAAATTTTTCGCCAGCGGAGATAAATTGTCCGCCAGCGGAGATAAGATGTCCGCCAGCGGAGATAAGTTTTCCGCCAGCGGAGATAAGTTGTTCGCCAGCGGAGATAAGATGTCCGCCAGCGGAGATAAATTGTCCGCCAGCGGAGACAAGATGGCCGCCAGCGGAGATAAATTTTCCCGCCAGCGGAGATAAGTTTTCCGCCAGCGGAGATAAATTGTCTGCCAGCGGAGACAAGATGTCCGCCAGTGGAGATTAGCTTTCCGCCAGCGGAGATAAATTTTCCGCCAGAGGAGACAAGATGTCCGCCAGTGGAGATGAGTTTTCCGTCAGCGGAGATAAATTGTTCGCCAGCGGAGATTAGTTGTCCGCCAGCTGAGATAAGCTTTTCGCCAGCGCAGAGTAGTTGTTCGCCAGGGGCGATAAGTTTTCCGCCAGCGGAGAAGCGTTGTTCGTCAGCGGAGATAAATTTTCCGCCAGCGGAGATAAGTTGTCCGCCAGCGGATATAAATTTCCCGCAAGCGAAGACAAGATGTCCGCCAGCGGAGATAAATTTTCCGCCAAAGGAGACAAGATGTCCGCCAGTGGAGATGAGTTTTCCGTCAGCGGAGATAAATTGTTCGCCAGCGGAGATTAGTTGTCCGCCAGCTGAGATAAGCTGTTCGCCAGAAGCGTTGTTCGTCAGCGGAGATAAATTTTCCGCCAGCGGAGATAAGCTGTTCGCCAGCGGAGATAAGATGTCCGTCAGCGGATATAAATTTCCCGCCAGCGGAGATAAATTGTCCGCCAGCGGAAATAAATTTCCCGCCAGCGGAGATACGTTTTCCGCCAGCGGAGATAATTTGTATCAGGTGGGCTACGCGTCATGTGTAGTGATGTGGAGTCCTACAGGGTACTGCAACGACACTACAGGGACGAAGCATGTAACACTCCATCCCATACCTACCAGCTACAGACAGAGAGAGGATATAGGATCACCATTAGGGACCTCCACCACACCACTGAGAGCGAATAGATCACCGAAATGCTGGCCAGCCATGGGCACACAGTCACATTCCTTCGCGGCATGACACGACGGGCGACCAACGAGCCCCTGAACATGTTTGCCGCCCAATTAAAACCCAGCTCAAACCATGCTGAGATCCTCAACATAACAAACATGAGTGGGCAACGCGTCAAAGTTGTCAGTGCCACAGGTGTCAACGCATTGGGCACACCCACAATTATTATGAAACTTAATATGATTTAGGTTCCGACCACAACATACAAATCATTAGACTCCTCCTGAGATCAGAACCTGGAAAAAAAAGACCCTGTTATCAAACAATGCAAACATCAGAAGTTTTTAAGCTCACCTAGATCAGCGAATCCATCTGGAGACTGAACTCCATAACGACGACGACATTGATGACGCTGTGGCCATCCTTGAGAAAAACATCTACAATGCAGCTGAATCGGCATCGCAAACCTCACATAACCAGCACTCACGGAACGGACAGCGAAACATTCATCTTGACTGGCAAACGCTGAAAGCGATAAAGGCTAAAAAACTACTCTGCAAAATCAACCAAAAAGATAGATACTCCAACCCCCTCATCGCACGCACCATCAATCAGCTAACAAACAGAATACGTAAACAGATCAAGCTACAAAAAGACAAACAAATGAACAGACTGTTACACGACATTGTCCCAACTGATAGGTACAGCATGCAGAAACTGTGGCGGCTCACAAACACCATTAAGAGACAGCCCATTCTAAATCTGCTAGTCAGAAGGCACGTGGCGGAAGGACAGCAAGCTCCTGCTGACCCTTGATGCACGACCACGGAGGAAAAAGCTGAGGCCTTCGCACAGCACCTGGAAGCACGATTCACGCCAAAAATCACGGCAGCCCTAACGGTCCAGCTGAAGCTGAAGCACAAACAATCAGACCTGTGACCATCCAGGAACTCAAATCTGAAATCAAAAAGCTCAAGACAAAAAAGGCACCAGGATTCGACAATATTGACAATCGCGACATTAAAGCTCTACCGTCATCTGCCATTGGGTACCTGCTGATGATATGCAACTCGGCCCTGCAGCTCGGCCACTTCCCTAAGGCCTGGAAAAGCGCCAACATTTCTATGATACAGAAGCCAGGAAAGCCAAGGGATAGGCTCAAGTCCTACAGCCTACTAACAGGCCTACTAACAGGCTTCTCAAAAATCCTTGAACGTCTCATCCTCAAGCGACTCCTCGAAGAAGAACGACTTTGCCATGGCTGTTCCGAATCATCAATTTGGCTTCAGAAGTCAGCACTCCGCAGAGCAGCAGGTCGGACGAGTCACACAGTTCATCCTTAGGTCTTATGAAGAGCGGAAGAGCAACGTCATTGCTGTGCTGTTTACATGGACATCCAGGAAGCTTTCGATAGAGTCTGGCATCAGGGTCTTTTCTGCAAAATCAAATCATTAATACCTTACTCACTAGCTATCTCACAGACAGAACCTTCAAAGTCGTCTGCTGTAGTAACATCACCTCAAGTCGAAAGCATGTAGCTGCAGGAGTCCCGCATGGCAGCTTCCTTGGCCCACTGCTATACAACGTGTACACAGCCACAAAGCCACAAGCGCCACAGCCACAAAGAAGCGCAACTGCATCGCAAATGCTAGCAACGTATGCAGACGACGCGGTCTACCTGGTGTCTGCTTCAAATCAACGTTAAGGCAACGAATCCATGGAGAGGCTCCTAGCTAGAAGAAGCAAATTTACCCTGCATTTGAAAGTCCTTCTCTTCAAACTACTGTTTGCCCCAATATGGCAGTATGCCATGTCAGTCTGGGGACCTCTAACAGCAAGCACGCTAATGGCCAAACTGCAGACAATGCAAAACAAAGCCCTCAGAGCATTCACTAGCGCACCTTGGTACGTAAGCAACAGCACACTGCACGCGGATCTCCAAATATCGACTGTGGAAGAAGTGTACAATGGACTCTGCAGGAATTACTACAGCCGACTAATGCAGCACACAAACCTACTTGCCTGTGAAATCGCAACACACCCGTACATTCCCAGGAGTCTGGCCAGGCCATGGTATGCCGCAATAATAGAGCAACACAATCCAACCAGCAACAGAAGCCTGACAGCCATCCAAGCAAAAGTACTCCAAGCCAGACGCGAGAACTGGCTGCGAAATCCTTTCGCAACCCACAACATGGAGATCAGCCGCAGTAGTGCCAACGCAGCTGCTACACAGGCAAACGACGGCTATAGCAGAGAACCCGATGCTGGGCGGCGGCAACTCCAGAGTCCAGATGACGGCGGCAACTCCAGAGGCCAGATGACGGCGGCAACTCCAGAGTCCAGATGACGGCGGCGGCTGAAAATAAACCAAAATAACTTTATATCTATCCACAGGCGTGAGGCTACTTCACCTCCACAGTAGACCGATTGCAATCCACATCCTTATTGGCGATGCCCTGGACCTCGGGCAGCTTCAGTTACGCTGATGCTATCCTGCAGTCCCAGCTTTGCGCCGCCACATGCAAGGATCCCACACCGCAGACGACGACGAGATCGAGAGGCGTATCGATGTTCTCCACGGCTGCCATCACCACTTGAAATAATTAAAAAACAATTTGAACAATGTAAACAAAGCACAAATTAGTATTAGTAATAGGATTAGTGTTACCCTGGCCCTCAGCCAAAATACTGAAACTTGTAAAGATACCAAATAATCCAATATCGAAACTAGTGTTACCATGCCAATTTACAGACATTTCTGCAACTACATGTAACATGTAGATAAGCAGCTGGCGCGAAGAAACTTTGTAAAATATGCTAATTTAAGAGTATAAGCACAAATAAAACGGTTCTCTCTTCTTGTCGGCCTCCCTCCCCCCTGCTAATGCAGGGAGTAATGGGAATGGTTTATGCTCCAAGAGAGACTGCCAATTCTAGTTCGCAAAGACGAACACAACTCAAAAAATAAGTCGTTCGCCAGCAGAGATAGGTATTCCGCCAGTGGATATATATTGTCTGCCTGCGGAGATAAATTGTCTGCCAGCGGAGACAAGTTGTCCGTCAGCGGAGATAAGTTGTCCGCCAAGGGATATAAATTGCCCGCCAGCGGAGATGAATTGTCTGCCAGCGGAGACAAGACGTCCGCCAGCCGAGATAAGTTGTTCGCCAGCCGAGATAAGTTTTCCGCCAGCGGAGATAAATTGTCTGTCAGCGGAGACAAGATGTCCGCCAGCGGATATACATTTCCTGCCAGAGGAGATAAATTGTCTGCCAGCGGTGAAAAAATGTTCGCCAGCGGAGATAAATTTTCTGCCAGCGGAGAAACGTTGTTCGTCAGCGGAAATAGGTTGTCCACTAGTGGATATAAATTTCCCGCCAGCGAAGATAAATTGTCTGCCAGCGGATATAAATTTCCCGCCAGCGGAGATAAATTGTCTGCCAGCGGAGACAAGTTGTCCGTCAGCGGAGATAAGTTTGTCCGCCAGCGGAGATAAGTTTTCCGCCAGCGGAGATAACGTTGTTCAGCGGAGACAAGACGTCCGCCAGCGGAGATAAGACAAGTTGTTCGCCAGCGGAGATAAGTTTTGTTCGCCAGCGGAGATAAGTTGTCCGCCAGCGGAGATAAATTTCCCCGCCAGCGGAGATAAGTTGTTCGCCATCGGAGATAAGTTTTCTGCAAGCGGATATAAATTGTCTGCAGCGGAGACAAGATGTCCGCCAGTGGAGATGAGTTTTCCGCCAGCGGAGATAAGGTGTTCGCCAGCGGAGATAAGTTTTCCGCCGGCGGAGAAACGTTGTTCGTCAGCGGAGATAAGATGTCCGAAAGCGGAGATAAATTTCCCGCCAGCGGAGAAACGTTGTTCATCCGAGATAAGTTGTCCGCCAGCGGATATAAATTTCCCGCCAGCGGAGATAAGTTTTCCGCCAGAGGAGACCAAGATGTCCGCCAGTGTAGATGAGTTTTCCGCCAGCGGAGATAAGTTGTTCGCCAGCGGAGATAAGTTGTCCGCCAGCTGAGATAAGTTGTTCGCCATCGGAGATAAGTTTTCTGCAAGCGGATATAAATTGTCTGCAGCGGAGACAAGATGTCCGCCAGTGGAGATGAGTTTTCCGCCAGCGAAGATAAGGTGTTCGCCAGCGGAGATAAGTTGTCCGCCAGCGGAGATAAATTTCCCGCCAGCGGAGATAAATTGTCCGCCAGCGGAGATAAGGTGTTCGCCAGCGGAGATAAGTTTTCTGCCAACGGAGAAACGTTGTTCGTCAGCGGAGATAAGATGTCCGAAAGCGGAGATAAATTTCCCGACAGCGGAGAAACGTTGTTCATCCGAGATAAGTTTTCCGCCGGCGGATATAAAGTTCCCACCAGCGGAGATATATTGTCTTCCAGCGGGGATCAGTTTTTTGTCAGCGGAAAAACGTTGTTCGTCTGCGGATATAAATTTCCCGTCAGCGGAGATAAATTGTCTGCCAGCGGAGACAAGATGTCCGCCAGCGGAGATAATTTTGCCGCCAGCGGAGATAAGTTGTCCGCCAGCTGAGATAAGTTTTCTGCCAGCGGATATAAATTTCCCGCCAATGGAGATAAGTTGATCGCCAGCGGAGATAAGTTTTCCGCCAGCGGAGAGACGTTGTTCGTCAGCGGAGATAAGTTGTCCGCCAGCGGATATAAATTTCCTGCCAGCGGAGATAAATTGTCTGCCAGCTGTGAAAAAATGTTCGCCAGCGGAGATAAGTTTTCTGCCAGCGGAGAAACGTTGGTCGTCAACGAAAATTAGTTGTCCACCAGCGGATATAAA
>VHIG01000166.1:0-10699 GCA_008121275.1 Drosophila lowei | reverse complement strand
AGTTGTTCGCCAAGGAGATAAGCAGATGTCCCCAGCGGAGATACATTTCCCGCCAGTGGAGATGCGTTTCTGCCATCGGAGATAAATTTTCCTCCAGCGGATACAAGATGCCCACCAGCCGAGATAAACTTCCCGCCAGCGGACAAAATGTCCGCCAGCGGAGATGAATTGTCTGCCATCGGAGATAAATTGTCCGCCAGCTGAGATAAGTTGTTCGCCAGCGGAGATAAGTTGTCCGCCAGCGGATATAAATTTCCCGCCAGCGGAGATAAAATGTCCGCCAGCGGAGATAAGTTGTTCGCCAGCGGATATAAATTTCCCGCCAGCGGAGATAAATTGTCTGCCAGCGGAGACAAGATGTCCGCCAGCGGAGATAAGATGTCCGCCAGCGGAGATAAATTGTCTGCCAGCGGAGACAAGATGTCCGCCAGCGGAGATAAATTGTCTGCAAGCGGAGACAAGATGTCCGCCAGCCGAGATAAGTTGTCCGCCAGCGGATATAAGTTTTCCGCCAGCGGAGATAAGTTGTTCGCCAGCGGAGATAAGTTGTCCGCCAGCGGAGACAAGTTGTCCGCCAGCGGAGATAAATTTTCCGCCAGCGGAGATAAGTTGTCCGCCAGTGGAGATAAATTGTCCGCCAGCGGAGATAAGTTGTCCGCCAGCGGAGATAAGTTTTCTGCCAGCGGATATAAATTGCCCGCCAGCGGAGATAAATTGTTGCCAGCGGAGGGCGAAGATGTCCGCCAGTGGAGATGAGTTTCCGCCAGCGGAGATAAGTTGTTCGCCAGCGGAGATAAGTTTTCCCCAGCGGAGAAAAATTGTTCATCCGGAGATAAGTTGTCCGCCGGCGGATATAAAGTTCCCGCCTGCGGAGATAATTTGTCTGCCAGCGGAGATTAGATGTCCGCCAGCGGAGATTTTGTCCGCCAGCGGAGAAACGTTGTTCAGCGAGATTCCGCCAGCGGAGAAAAATTGTCCGCCAGCGGAGATGAGAGCGGAGATAAATTTTCCGCCAGCGGAGATAAGATGTCCGCCAGCGGATATAAGATGTCCGCCAGCGGAGATAAATTGTCTGCCAGCGGAGACAAGATGTTCGCCAGCGGAGATAAGTTGTCCGCCAGCGGAGATAAGTTGTCCGCCAGCGGAGATAAGATTTCCCGCCAGCGGAGATAAATTGTCCGCCAGCGGAGATAAGTTGTCCGCCAGCGGAGATAAATTTTCCGCCAGCGGAGATAAGATGTCTGCCAGCGGAGATAAGATGTCCGCCAGCGGAGATAAGTTTTCCGCCAGCGGAGATAAGTTGTTCGCCAGCGGATATAAATTTCCCGCCAGCGGAGATAAATTGTCCGCCAGCGGAGATAAGTTGTCCGCCAGCGGAGATAAGTTGTCCGCCAGCGGAGATAAATTTTCGCCAGCGGAGATAAAATTGTCCGCCAGCGGAGATATAAATCGGAGATAAAATCCGCCAGCGGAGATAAGTTGTCCGCCAGCGGAGATAAGTTGTTCGCCAGCGAGATAAGTCCGCCAGCGGAGATAAGTTGTTCCGCCAGCGGAGATAAGTTGTCCGCCAGCGGAGAAAGTTGTCCGCCAGCGGAGATAAGTTGTTCGCCAGCGGAGATAAGATGTCCGCCGGCGGAGATAAATTGTTCGCCAGCGGAGATAAATTGTCCGCCAGCGGAGATAAATTTTCCGCCAGCGGAGATAAGCTGTCCGCCAGCGGAGATAAGTTGTCCGCCAGCGGAGATAAGTTTCCGCCAGCGGAGATAAATTGTTCGCCAGCGGAGATAAAATGTCCGCCAGCGGAGATAAATTGTCCGCCAGCGGAGATAAATTGTTCGCCAGCGGAGACAAGATGTCCGCCAGCGGAGATAAGATGTCCGCCAGCGGAGATAAAATTGTCCGCCAGCGGAGATAAGTGTCCGCCAGCGGAGATAAGTTGTTCGCCAGCGGAGATAAATTTTCCGCCAGCGGAGATAAATTGTCTGCCAGCGGAGATAAGATGTCCGCCAGCCCGCCAGCGGAGAAAAAATTGTTCATCAGCGAGATAAGTTGTCCGCCAGCGGAAATAAATTTCCCGCCAGCGGAGATAAATTGTCTGCCAGCGGAGACAAGATTTCCGCCAGCGGAGAAAAATTTCCGCCAGCGGAGATAAGTTGTCCGCCAGCGGAGATAAGTTTTCCGCCAGCGGAGATAAATTGCCAGCCAGCGGAGATAAGATGTTCCGCCAGCGGAGATAAGTTTTCTGCCAGCGGAGACAAATTGTCCGCCAGCGGAGATAAGTTTTCCGCCAGCGGAGATAAGATGTCCGCCAGCGGAGATTAGTTGTCCGCCAGCGGAGATAAGCTGTTCGCCAGCGGAGATAAGTTTTCGCCAGCGGAGAAACGTTCCGCCAGCGCAGATAAGTTGTCCGCCAGCGGAGATAAGGTTTCCGCCAGCGGAGATAAGATGTCCGCCAGCGGAGATAAGTTGTCCGCCAGCGGAGATAAGTGTTCGCCAGCGGAGATAAGATGTCCGCCAGCGGAGATAAGTTGTCCGCCAGCGGAGATAAGCTGTTCGCCAAGGGAGATAAGATTTCCGCCAGCGGAGATAAGTTGTTCGCCAGCGGAGATAAGTTGTCCGCCAGCGGAGATAAGTTGTCCGCCAGCGGATATAAATTGCCCGCCAGCGGAGATAAATTGTCCGCCAGCGGAGATAAGATGTCCGCCAGCGGAGATAAGTTTTCCGCCAGCGGATATAAATTCCGCCAGCGAGACAAGATGTCCGCCAGCGGAGATTCTGCTGGCCGCCAGCGGAGATAAGATGTCCGCCAGCGGAGATAAATTTCATTTCCGCCAGCGGAGATAAGTTGTCCGCCAGCGGAGATAAGATGTCCGCCAGCGGAGATAAGTTTTCCGCCAGCGGAGATAAGCTGTTCGCCAGCGGAGATAAGTTGTCCGCCAGCGGAGATAAGTTTTCCGCCAGCGGAGATAAGTTTTCCGCCAGCGGAGATAAGATGTCCGCCAGCGGAGATAAATTGTCCGCCAGCGGAGATAAGTTGTCCGCCAGCGGAGATAAGTTTTCCGCCAACGGAGATAAGATGGCCGCCGACGGAGATAAGATGTCCGCCAGCGGAGATAAGATGTCCGCCAGCGAGATAAATTGTTCCGCCAGCGGAGATAAGTTGTTCGCCAGCGGAGATAAGTTGTCCGCCAGCGGAGAAAAGTTGTCCGCCAGCTGAGATAAGATGTCCGCCAGCGGAGATAAGTTGTTCGCCAGCGGAGATAAGTTTTCCGCCAGCGGAGATAAATTGTCCGCCAGCGGAGATAAGCATGTCCGCCAGCGGAGATAAGTTGTTCGCCAGCGGATATAAGTTGTCCGCCAGCGGAGATAAATTGTTCGTCAGCGGAGATAAGCTGTCCGCCAGCGGAGATAAGATGTCCGCCAGCGGAGATAAGCTGTCCGCCAGCGGAGATAAGTTGCCCTAACAGCGGAGATAAATTGTCCGCCAGCGGAGATAAGATGTCCGCCAGCGGAGATAAGTTGTTCGCCAGCGGAGATAAGTTGTCCGCCAGCGGAGATAAGTTGTCCGCCAGCGGAGATAAATTGTCTGCCAGCGGAGATAAGTTTTCCGCCAGCGGGAAATAAATCGTTCGCCAGCGGAGATAAGTGTCCGCCAGCGGAGATAAGATTTCGTCGGCGGAAATAAATTTTTCGCCAGCGGAGATAAGATGTTCGCCAGCGGAGATAAGTTGTCCGCCAGCGGAGATAAAATCTTCGCCAGCGGAGATAAGATGTCCGCCAGCGGAGATAAGTTTCCGCCAGCGGAGATAAGTTGTCCGCCAGCGGAGATAAGTTGTCCGCCAGCGGAGATAAGAATATCCGCCAGCGGAGATAAGTTTTCGCCAGCGGAGATAAGATTTTCCGCCAGCGGAGATAAATTGTCCGCCAGCGGAGATAAGTTGTCCGCCAGCGGAGATAAGTTGTCCGCCAGCGAAGATAAATTTTTCGCCAGCGGAGAAAAGTTGTCCATCCAGCGGAGATAAGTTGTCCGCCAGCGGAGATAAATTGTCCGCCAGCGGAGATAAAATGTTCGCCAGCGGATATAAATTGTCCGCCAGCGGAGATAAATTTTCCCGCCAGCGGAGACAAGTTGTCCGCCAGCGGAGATAAGTTGTTCGCCAGCGGAGATAAATTTCCCGCCAGCGGAGATAAGATGTCGCCAGCGGAGATAAGTTTCCGCCAGCGGAGATAAGATGTCCGCCAGCGAGATAAGTTGTCCGCCAGCGGATATAAATTTACCGCCAGCGGAGATGAGTTGTCCGCCAGCGGAGATAAGATGTTCGCCAGCGGAGATAAAATGTCCGCCAGCGGAGATAAGTTGTCCGCCAGCGGAGATAAACTGTTCCGCCAGCGGAGATAAGATGTCCGCCAGCGGAGATAAGTTGTCCGCCAGCGGAGATAAGATGTCCGCCAGCGGAGATAAGTTGTCCGCCAGCGGAGATAAGTTGTCCGCCAGCGGAGATAAATTGTTCGTCCGCCAGCGGAGAAAATTGTCCGCCAGCGGAGATAAGATGTCCGCCAGCGGAGATAAATTGTCCGCCAGCGGAGACAAGCTGTCCGCCAGCGGAGATAAGTTTTCGCCAGCGGAGATAAGCTGTTCCCAGCGGATATAAATTTTCCGCCAGCGGAGACAAGATGTCCGCCAGCGGAGATAAATTTTCCGCCAGCGGAGATAAGTTGTCCGCCAGCGGAGATAAATAGTCCGCCAGCGGAGATAAGCTGTTCGCCAGCGGAGATAAGATGTCCGCCAGCGGAGATAAATTTTCCGCCAGCGGAGATAAGATTGTCCGCCAGCGGAGATAAATTGTCCGCCAGCGGAGATAAGTTTTCCGCCAGCGGAGATAAGTTTTCCGCCAGCGGAGATAAATTGTCTGCCAGCGGAGACAAGATGTCCGCCAGCGGAGATAAATTTTCCGCCAGCGGAGACAAGATGTCCGCCAGCGGAGATGAGTTTTCCGCCAGCGGAGATAAGTTGTCTGCCAGCGGAGATAAGATGTCCGCCAGCGGAGATAAGATGTCCGCCAGCGGAGATAAGCTGTCCGCCAGCGGAGATAAGTTGTCCGCCAGCGGAGATAAGTTGTCCGCCAGCGGAGATAAGTTGTTCGCCAGCGGAGATAAGTTGTCCGCCAGCGGAGATAAGTTGTCCGCCAGCGGAGATAAATTGTCTGCCAGCGGAGATAAGTTTGTCCGCCAGCGGAGATAAGTTGTCCGCCAGCGGAGATAAGATGTTCCGCCAGCGGAGATAAGTTTCCCGCCAGCGGAGACAAATGTCCGCCAGCGGAGATGAGATGTCCCGCCAGCGGAGATGAGATTTCCGCCAGCGGAGATAAATTGTCCGCCAGCGGAGATAAGTTGTCCGCCAGCGGAGATGAGTTGTTCGCCAGCGGATATAAATTTCCCGCCAGCGGAGATAAATTGTCTGCCAGCGGAGATTAGTTTTCCGCCAGCGGAGATAAGTTGTTCGCCAGCGGAGATAAGATTGTCCGCCAGCGGATATAAATCCCGCCAGCGGAGATAAATTGTTCCGCCAGCGGAGACAAGAGATGTCCGCCAGCGGAGATAAGCTTTTCCGCCAGCGGAGATAAGTTGTTCCGCCAGCGGAGATAAATTGTCCGCCAGCGGAGATAAGTTGTCCGCCAGCGGAGATAAATTTACCGCCAGCGAGAAGAAATGACCGTCAGTGGAGATGTTGCGGAGATAAGTTGTTCGCCAGCGGATATAAGTTGTCCGCCAGCGGAGATAAGTTGTTCGCCAGCGGAGATAAATTTTCTGCCAGCGGATATAAATTTTCCGCCAGCGGAGATAAGTTGTTCGCCAGCGGAGATAAGATGTCCGCCAGCGGAGATAAGTTGTTCCGCCAGCGGAGATAAGTTGTCCGCCAGCGGAGATAAATGTTCGCCAGCGGAGATAAGATTTCCGCCAGCGGAGACAAATTGTTCGCCAGCGGAGATAAGTTTTCCGCCAGCGGATATAAATTTTCCGCCAGCGGAGATAAATTGTTCCGCCAGCGGAGATAAGTTGTCCGCCAGCGGAGAGAAATTGTTCGCCAGCGGAGATAAGCTGTCCCGCCAGCGGAGATAAATTGTCCGCCAGCGGAGATAAAATGTCCGCCAGCGGAGATAAGTTTTCCGCCAGCGGAGATAAATTGTCCGCCAGCGGAGATAATTGTTCGCCAGCGGAGATAAGATGTTCCCCAGCGGATATAAGATGTCCGCCAGCGGAGATAAGATTGTCCGCCAGCGGAGATAAAATGTTCGCCAGCGGAGATAAGTTTTCCGCCAGCGGAGATAAGTTTTCGCCAGCGGAGATAAATTTTCCGCCAGCGGAGATAAGTTTTTCGCCAGCGGAGATAAGTTGTTCGCCAGCGGAGATAAATTGTCCGCCAGCGGAGAGAAGTTGTCCGCCAGCGGAGATAAGTTGTCCGCCAGCGGATATAAATTTCCCGCCAGCGGAGATAAAATGTCCGTCAGCGGAGACAAGTTGTCCGCCAGTGGAGATAAGATAAGTGTTCCGCCAGCGGAGATAAGTTGTCCGCCAGCGGAGATAAATTTTCCGTCAGCGGAGAAAATTGTCCGACAGCGGAGATAAGTTGTCCGCCAGCGGAGATAAACTTTCCGCCAGCGGAGATAAATGGCCAGCGCATAGCGGAGACAAGTTGGCCGCCAGCGGAGATAAAATGTCCGCCAGCGGAGATAAGTTTCCGCCAGCGGAGATAAGTTTTCCGCCAGCGGAGATAAATTTTCCGCCAGCGGAGATAAGATGGCCGCCAGCATAGATAAAATGTTCGCCAGCGGAGATAAGTTTTCCGCCAGCGGAGAAAAGTTGTCCGCCAGCGGAAATAAGTTGTCCGCCAGCGGAGATAAGCGTTCCGCCAGCGGAGATAAGATGGCCCGCCAGCGGAGACAAGATGTCTGCCAGCGGAGATAAGATGCTCGCCAGCGGAGATAAGTTGTCAGCCAGCGGAGATAAGCTTTCCGCCAGCGGAGATAAGTTGTTCGCCAGCGGAGATAAAATGTCCGCCAGCGGAGATAAGTTTTCCCCAGCGGAGAGATTTTCCGCCAGCGGAAATAAGTTGTCCGCCAGCGAGATAAGTTTTCCGCCAGCGGAGATAAGTTTTCCGCCAGCGGAGATAAAATTGTTCGCCAGCGGAGATAAGTTTTCCGCCAGCGGAGATAAGTTGTTCGCCAAGGGAGATAAGTTGTCCGCCAGCGGAGAAACGTTGTCCGCCAGCGGATATAAATTTCCCGCCAGCGGAGACAAAGATTCCGCCAGCGGAGATAAGATGTCCGCCAGCGGAGATAAGTTGTCCGCCAGCGGATTAAGTTGTCCGCCAGCGGAGATAAGTTTTCCGCCAGCGGAGATAAGTTGTTCGCCAGCGAAGATAAGTTTTCCGAAAACGGAGACAAGATGTCCGCCAGTGGAGATAAGCTTTCCGCCAGCGGAGATAAGTTGTTCGCCAGCGGAGATAAGTTTCCGCCAGCGGAGATAAGCTTTGAGAATTGTTTCGCCAGCGGAGAAAAGCCGTCCGCCAGCGGATATAAATTTTCCGCCAGCGGAGATAAGTTGTCCGCCAGCGGAGATAAGCTGTTCGCCAGCGGAGATAAACGTTGTCCGCCAGCGGAGATAAATTTTCGCCAGCGGAGATAAACTGTCCGCCAGCGGAGATAAGTTGTCCGCCAGCGGAGATAAAATTTCCGCCAGCGGAGAAAAATTGTTCATCAGCGGAGATAAGTTGTCAGCCAGCGGAGATAAAGATGTCCGCCAGCGGAGATAAGTTTTCGGCCAGCGGAGAAACGTTGTCCGCCAGCGGAGATAAGTTGTCCGCCAGTGGAGATTAGTTTCCGCCAAGAGAAAGTTGCTCGCCAGCGGAGATAAGTTGTCCGCCAGTGGATATAAATTTTCCGCCAGCGGAGAAAAATTGTCTGTCAGCGGAGACAAGATGTCCGCCAGCCGAGATGAATTTTCCGCCAGAGGACATAAGATGTCCGCCAGCGGAGATGAACCGTTCCGCCAGCGGAGATAAATTGGTCGCCAGCGGAGATAAGTTGTCCGCCAGCGGAAAAAGGCATCCGCCAGCGGAGATTAGTTTTCCGCCAGCGCAGATAAATTTTTCGCCAGCATAGATAAGTTGTTCGCCGGCGGAGATAAGCTTCGCCAGCGGAGAAACGTTGTCTGTTCGTCAGCGAGATAAGTTGTCCGCCAGCGGATATAAATTTCCGGCAGCGGAGATAAAATGTCCGGCAGGTGGAGATGAGCCAGTTCGCCAGCGGAGATAAAGTTGTCAGCCAGCGGCGAGAGCGAGATAAATTTTCCGCCAGCGGAGACAAGCTGTTCGCCAAGGAGATAAGTTTTCCGCCAGCGGAGAAACGTTGTTCGTCAGCGGAGATTAGTTGTCCGCCAGCTGAGATAAATTTCCGCCAGCGGAGATAAGCCGGTTCGGCAGCTGAAAAAGTTTTCCGCCAGCGTAGATAAATTGTTCGCCAAGAGAGAGAAAATGACCGCCAGCGAGATGAATTTTCGCCAGCGGAGATTAGTTGTTCGCCAGCGGAGATAAATCATTCGCCAGCGAGACAAAATTGTCCGCCAGCGGAGTACAAGCGATAAAACGCTGTCCGCCAGCGGAGATAAGTTGTCCGCCAGCGGAGAGAAAAGTCCGCCAGCGGAGATAATGTTTTAGCGAGCCAGCTGAAATAAATTGCCCCACCAGCGGATATAAATTGGTCTGCCAACGGAGATAAGACGTCCGCCAGCGGAGAAAATTTTTCGCCAGTGGAGATGAGTTGTCCGCCAGCGGAGAAACGTTGTTCGCCAGCGGTGATAACTTCCGCCAGCGGATAAAAATTGTTCGCCAGCGGAGATAAGATGTCCGCCAGCGATATAAACCCCGCCAGCGGAAATAAGTTGTCCGCCAGCGGGATTAGAATTTCCCGCCAGATGGAGATAAAGTTTTCGCCAGCGGATATAAGTTTTCTGCCAGCGGAGATAAGTTGTCCGCCAGCGGAGACAAAATGACCGCCAGTGGAGATGAGTTTTCCGCCAGCGGAGATAAGCTGTTTTGCCAGCGGAGATAAGTTGTCCGACAGCGGAGATGAGATTTCCGCCAGCGGAGATAAGTTGTTCGCCAGCGGAGATAAGCTTTTCCGCCAGCGGAGATAACGTTGTACGTCAGCGGAGATAAGTTGTCCGCCAGCGGATATAAATTTCCGCCAGCGGAGAAACGTTGTCCGCCAGCGGAGATAAGTTCCGCCAGTTTGAAATAAATGTACCCGCCAGCGGATATAAATTATTCGCCAGCGGAGATAAAATTGTTCGCCAGCGGGAGAAACGTTGTTCGCCAGCGGAAATAAGTTGTCGACAGCGGAGATAAGCTGTCCGCCAGCGGAGATAAACTTTCCGTCAGCGAAGATTAGCTGTTCGCCAGCGGAGATAAATTGTCCGCCAGCGGAGATAAATTTTCGCCAGCGGAGATAAATTTTCTGCCAGCGGATATAAATTTTCCGCCAGCGGAGATAAGTTGTTCGCCAAGGGAGATAAGTTTTCCGCCAGCGGAGAAACGTTGTTCGTCAGCGGAGATAACTTGTCCGCCAGCGGATATAAATTTTCCGCCAGCGGAGATAAAGTTGTACGCCAGCGGATATAAATTTTCCGCCAGCGGAGATAAATTGTCTGGCAGCGGAGATAAATTTCCGCCAGCGGAGATAAGTTGTTCGCCAGCGGAGATTAATTGTCCGGCAGCGGAGATAAGTTGTCCGCCAGCGGAGAAAAGTTGTTCGCCAGAGATAAGCCGTCCGCCAGCGGATAAATTTTTCGCCAGCGGCGATTAGTTGTTCGCCAGCGGATATGTTTCCCGCCAGCGGAGACAAGATGTCCGCCAGCGGAGATAAATTTTCGCCAGCCAGAATTAAGATATAAATTCCCGCCAGCGGAGATAAAACTGTTCGCCAGCGGAGATAATTGTCCGCCAGCGGAGATAGATGTCCGCCAGCGGAGATTAGTTTTCCGCCAGCGGAGACAAGTTGGTTCGCCAGCGGATATAAACTGCCCGCCAGCGAAAAACGTTGTTCGTCAGCGGGAAATAAGATGTCCGCCAGTGGAGATAAGTTGTTCGCCAAGGAGATAAGTTTTCCGCCAGCGGACATTGTTTTCGCCAGCGGCGATTAGTTTTCCGCCAGCGGGAAACAAATTTCCCGCCAGCGGAAAGAAGTTGTCCGCCAGCGGAGAAAGATGTCCGCCAGCGGATATAAGCTGTACGCCAGCGGATAAGTTTTTCCGCCAGCGGAGATAAATTTTCGCCAGCGGATAAAAATTTTTCGTCAGCGGAGATGTTGTTCGCCGAGATATAAATTTCCGATAACGGAGAAAGTTGCCCGTCAGCGAAGATAGTTGTCCGCCAGCGGATATAAATTCGCGACAGCGGAGATAAGATGTCCGGCCAGCGGAGATAAAGTTCGCCATGGAGACAAGTTTTTGCCAGCTGAGATAAGTTGTTCGCCAGCGGAGAAAAGTTTTCTGCCAGCGGAAAAAAAATTTCTGCCAGCGGGAGAAAGATTTTCGCCAGCGAGAAGTTTTCCGCCAGAATTAATAAGTTGTTCGCCAGAGGAGATAAGTTTCCGCCAGCGGAGAAACGTTGTTCGTCAGCGGAAATGTTGTCCCCTAGCGG
>VHIG01000165.1:0-10707 GCA_008121275.1 Drosophila lowei | reverse complement strand
GCGAACGAAAAAAGTGTCTTTTGCGTATGTATGCGTGCTTGTGAGTGTGGTGCCTTGCCTTGTGAATTGTATGCGGTTTGACTATTGGCGCTTAAAATGAATTGAATTTATAATGGGTATAAACTCCATTATCATCGCATCTCTTCTTCATCGTATCTGTTCAGCTTGCAGAAAATTTGTAAAATATAAAAATAGCATGCATGTCCCATGCAGTGACCGCTTGCATAAGATATATATGTATGTGCAAGCCACGCTCTATCTCAACAGCGACGTTTTCGCTACTTATATATAAGCTATATATGTTCGTTTTATATATTACATATAAAACGACTCATATCTAAAGGAAGCGCTGCCACTGTAATGGGTAACGAGTACTTGGGCGAGATGGTATTACTCGGCTATGACCGGCACGTATTGTTTCCGGCTGCTGGCTCGTCGGCAAGGGGGGTGGAGTTATTATACCCGACTCAAAATGAGTATTGGGGTATATTAGATTTGTGGTAAAAGTGAATGTGTGTAACGTCCAGAAGGAAGCGTTTCCGACCCCATAAAGTATATATATTCTTGATCAGCATCAATAGCCGAGTCGATTGAGCCATGTCTGTCTGTCCGTCCGTCCGTCCGTCCGTCCGTCCGTCCGTCCGTCCGTCTGTCTGTCCGTCCCTATCAGTGCCTAGTGCTCAAAGACTATAAGAGCTAGAGCAACGACATTTTGTATCAGCCTTCTGTGATATGTCACTGTTACAAGTGTATTTTAAAACATAGTCCCGCCCACTTCCCGCCCCCACAAAGGGACGAAATCTGTGGCATCCACAATTTTAAAGATACAGAAAACCAAAACACAGAATCGTAGGGAATGACCATATCTTCTAGATTGCAGAATCTGAATCAGATCGTATCATTATTATAGCCAGAATGAGAAAACAATTTCATTTTTTCTCGCCCTGTCTCTCTCTAACGCGCATTATCATAGCCGGCTTTGCCTATTGCTAAATATGAGTTCCTAGATCTCAGAGACTATAAAAGCTAGAGCAATAGGTGGTATCCCGCACTCCTGTGATATCGGACCTTCACGAGTTGCTATTAAAATTTCGCCCCACCCCTTCCGCCCCCACAAAGTGCGAAAATCTGTAGCATCCACAGATCTCAGAGACTATTAGACCTGACTGTAGAGCTCTCACTGTTAAAAAACATGCTTAATTTTTCACATGCAGAACTCACTGTTGATAGCTCACTGCCAAGTGTGTTTCTAAATTTCGCCCCACCCATCCGCAGCCTTAAACAACGAAAATCTGTAGCAACCACAATTTTGAAGATAGGAGAAAATTAAAACACAATCATAGAGGAATGGCCATATCTACCAGATTGCCGAATCTTGCCGAATCGAATCTGATCGGATTATTATTATTATAGCCAAAAGTAACAAATCAATTTGTAGTGGCTACGCGGCGCTCGTCAACACGTTCTGACTGAATTTCACCAATCTCGGACGCCCTCTTTGCGTAATGACTATGTATCGGGTATAAATGTAGGGTTGCGGTCGCAGCAGCAACTCTGGCGTTCCCCTCGTTTTTTATTTGCCATAGTCCGAGGCCCTTTACTTTCTTTATTTTTAAATTTAACGTGCAAGAAAAAACGAGGGGAACGTTGTGAGTTGCTGCGACCGCAACTCTACATTTACCCGATACATAATCAGTATGGCTAATAAACGACAAAGAGTGCGTGCGAGAGAGACAGAAAATCGGTCAGAACGTGTCGACGGGCGCTGCGTAACCACTGCAAATTGATTTGTTACTTTCGTATAATAATAATCCGATCTTTACTCGGATTCGGCAAGATTCGGCAATCTGGTAGATATGGCCATTCTCTATGATTGTGCGTTTTAATTTTCTCTATCTTCAAAATTGTGGTTACCCTAAGATTTCGACTGTTTTAGGCTGCGGATGGGGTGGGGCGAACAGAAGAAACACGCTTGTAGCAGTGAGCTATCAACAGTGAGTTCTGCAGTGAAAATTACAAATAGTTTTGTAGCAGTGAGAGCCTCGACAGTCAAATCTAATAGCTCTGAGATCTGTGGATGCTACAGGATTTTCGTCCTTTGCGGGGGCGGAAGGGGGTGGGCGAAATTTTAATAGCAACTCGTGAAGGTCCGATATCCAGGAGTGCGGATACCAAATTTGGTTGCTCTAGCTTTATTAGTCTCTGAGATCTAGGAACTCATATTTTAGCAAAGGGCCGGCTATGATACGTGCGTTTAGAGAGAACAGGGCGAGGAAAAAATGAAATTGTTTTCTTCATTCTGGCTATAATAATGCTACGATCTGATTTTGGATTCTGCAACTAGAAGATATGGTCATTCTCACGATTCTGTGTTTTTGGTTTTCGCATCTTTAAAATTGTGGATGCCACAGATTTTCGTCCTTTTGGGGCGGAAGGGGCGGGACTATGTTTTAAAAATACACTTTAAAAGTGACATATCACAAAGGCTGGATACAAAAATGTCGTTGCTCTTAGCTCTATAGTCTTTGGAGCACTAGGCACTGATGAGACGAACAGACAGACAGACGGACGGACGGACGAACGGACGGACGGACAGACAGATATGGCTCAATCGACTCGGCTGGCCATTGCTGATCAAGAATATATATACTTTATGGGGTCGGAAACGGTTCCTTCTGGACGTTACACACATCCATTTTCACCACAAATCTAATATACCCCAATACTCATTTTTGATATCGGGTATAAAATACATAATTGCGGTGTACAATTAAATGAATTCTTAATATCTAACTCAGTACCAGAATTTGCACAAAGCATATACATCAACATGTAGTGACGCTTGAACCAGCTACAAAATATTACTACAACAACAACAAAAATAAAAGAACGGAAAAAAAAAACTAATCAAAATTTTAAATCCAGGAATATCGTAATTGCGTTTAGCGCCCCTATTGCTCGTGATCGACGGGTACTTTTTTGGGCAGACGGTCGGACTCGGGAGGAGAGTCGGCCGCGGTTATGTTAACTCGAGGGGAAATGGTGGTTGGCACTTTCGCTGTTAGGAGGGTTCGTGAATGCAAGTCCAGCTACGGTCGCTCTTTTCGATTTTGGGCCCCACTTCAGAAGGTAGTGTTAAATGGAACATGGGTTTTATTGTATTACAGAATTGGCACTTTGTGCCAAGCAGATTTCAAAGGGAGAATAGCGGAAAAAGATAATTGGGATCGATGACCGAGCCGGCCGCAGCCACAATCAGCTGGCCATAGAAAGGGAAGAGAAGAGACTGCGCTCCCCGAAAAAAGCACAAGAACCGATCGAATTCGCCGCTGGCGCAGAGAAGCGCAAGGCAGAGAGTCCGCCGCTCAGCTGTGGGTCCGACTCAGTGCATCAGCAGCATCGTTGGCGCCGGGAAGCTGCGAAACTAAAAAGCGGAATATTGAACATTTTTTTTTATAAAGTTTTTTTGCGTAAATATCTTGCCCTCGGCCGACCTGGCCCCAGTGAAAAAAGTAGAGGAAATAAAAACCCAGATCAAAATTATACCTATGAGCCAATGCCAATCTTGAGTGAGTACGAATACAAATACCTTGCTCCCCTTTCGGCAGTGCAGCGCCGTTAATTCAGGTTGCTTTTCTTTTCCCTTAAACCGTAAGGGCTAGCCCTATGTGGAAAAGGAAAGGCATAAGGGAATAGAAATACAATATCAATGCACA
This sequence comes from Drosophila lowei, assembly GCA_008121275.1. NCBI lineage: Eukaryota > Metazoa > Arthropoda > Insecta > Diptera > Drosophilidae > Drosophila > Drosophila lowei. The sequence continues at coordinate 6,991 of VHIG01000165.1, read as the reverse complement.
AAGCAAAAGAAAAAGCAGTCCCCGACAGCCTCTGCGCGCCTTGTTCTTTCTCTTCTTTCTCTTTTTGTTGTTGTGCTCTCCCAATAAAATTACATTTACAGCAATTATAGCAAGCGGATCGTCTTCGACAAAAGCGCTTTTTGGAGATGGATGGCACGTAAGTGAAAGAATATTGCTTTACTCTAAAATAAATTGCATGCATGAGCGTGAAGAAGGAGGGTATAGGAAAGAAGGAGGGGAGGTAGAACAGTTGGGCAGATCCACATGCCGGAAGAGATAGCAAGAACAGTAACCATGGGTTTTTGTTGTTGTCACAAATGCTCTGTTAAATTTGTATGCCAGTTTAGCGGCTACCTCCTATATACATATACTGTTTTTTTATTATATACACATTTTAATTCTTTTTTTTTTCTATTTAGTTATAATTCTTCTATTTTTAATTATTATTAGTATTATTTGAATTTCCAACCTGGAATATTCTCGAATCCTGTTGTTCGCTAAAATAGTTATTGAGTCAATTGGGAGTTTAAGTAGAGTAGGAAATGCCCCTGTGTCAAGTAATAAATAAGTTTTAAAATGAAATCGATAATGAACTAAATTATTTTAGGGCGCCATGCCGAGTGGATTATGGAAATGAAGTGAGTCTGGGGTTTAGGGATCATCGGCCACTAATATGGCTGCGGCCCAGATGGTCAAAGGTAGGGTGGAGCAAAACGCTGCTACACCTACAGCTACTCAGCAGCACAACCCGTACTTCAGCATGTTCTGTTTTCTTTGCAGAGCAACCTCTATGTGTGCATAGCTTGTCACTCTTGGTAGTTTCTTTTCTGTATGTCCAGTCCGATCGATCATGTGTTAGGGAGGAAAACAGCACGCGAAATCAATATTATTATATGTATCAATGCGAGCAGGTAGCACAGTGGTAAATCCTCACCCCCTTGCCGACGACAAATGAAGCCGGAACCAGCGCGTGCTCCTCTGGTCGCTACAATAAGATCAGCTCGTTATGATAGCGTATCGCTATACGTTGTATGCTACAGTTCTAACTTATAGATATATTATAATCTTATTTATGCCCAACGTGGGGCAAGAAGCAGCCATCCTGGCTGACCCCAACCGATAGTCTTCATTCTTATCAATTACATCTGATAATATAGTTCCTAACACTTGTTCGATTGGTTCTCGGTTCCTTGTTCTGTTAATGGTTAGAGCTCTATGGATAGCTAAAGCTTAAAATTGCTTTTACTACCTGGACTCCACTAAAACAGTTAACTCATGTGCTTTATGGAGTTTCTGGAAGCGTTATAACTTTAAATGGTTATAACTCCAAAATTTAATAGTATAAAGTCATTAGAATCCTTGGGTGGATTGTTCATACTGCATAGTAGGCGTTGCTTATTGGTTACACGTGGAGTCAAGACCTACGGCCATCCTGTTTACCTTGCTTGAGGACAATCATACCTATCAGTTGCCTTTGGAATCGTGATACCTTCTCAGAAAGTTCCTCCTATGTAACATATCTCCCTTCCTTCTTTGCTTCCTTTGTGTTTTTCACTTATGTATACTTCCTAATATTGTTTGCTGGAGCTTAGTGAGTTACAAAGCGCCGCCACTGGCGGAAAATAATATTTTATCGTGTACTCTTTTCGTTTTCTATTCTAATCTGTACTATATTGACAAGCACACATTAGAACAGCTGATTAAGACCGTCACAACCATATGAAACGATAGCATGGCAACCAAACAGTTTATACAAATTCCTTCTTTTATACAATTTTTTCTTAGCGTTATACAAAATTAATTTAATTAAGCGAGTCAAGAGCAATGCCGGTTAAACGAAGCCCTGAAAATTGATTAACCTAAAGACATTGAACGTCCCACAACTTCGAACCAAAGAGCACCGTCTATTTCTCACTCACTGACTACTAGATCGAAAACCAAACCAGTCGAAGCTGCAACCATGCCTGACCCTCCACCAGATCAGGAGAATTTAGATGCTTCCACGCCGACTACGAGCAATAGAGCGGCAAGTGATGTTTTGTACACGGTGATGGCAGGCACAATTTCAGCAGAAATGGCAAAAGCAAACTCTAGCCATGAGTGCAGCAATGGCACAACTAACAGAAAACTTTCCCAAGCTATTAGTACAGGTTTACAAGCAGCTTCGACAGCTTCTTCCTAGAGAGGTCCCAATCCGTATAGAACAGTTGTCATCAGGGACACGTTGAGCAGCATAATATACAGCCTTTGTGCCCAATTCACACTCGCAGGCAGCTTCGGATCAGACACGGGATTATGGTCAAATCTTTTAGTCAGGCGCCACTGCCGGGTGAGGTACGTCGGATCGTATAAGTCAAATAATGGCAAATTGGAAGCTGAGATTCAATGGCAAGGATTCTATGTCTATAGATGACTTCATTTATAGAATCGAAGCCTTAACCCACCAAACGATGAATGGGAACTTCCGAACTAGTAGCCCGAAACTCGAACAATTTATTTGAGGGTAAGGCTAGTGAGTGGTATTGGAGATACCACAAAAGTGTGTCCCAAATTCGCTGGCATGACTTATGTGTAGCGTTAAGGGGTCAATTCAAAGATTCACGCACGGATCGCATAATCCGGACGGAAATCGAAGATCGTAAACAGCTCGTAAATGAGTCGTTCGATGATTTTTTACAGTGTGATCGCCTCTTTTGGCAGATCGGCTCACACAGCCCATGTCGGAGCAATCTTTGTTAGAGACTCTAAGAGCAAATCTTCTTACTGAGGTTCAGCGAGAAATATTATATGAGCCAGCTTCCACCATTGCTCAGTTAAGACATCTGGTGCGAACACGCGAAATTTTATGCGGACAGTCTACAAACCTTCAGTGGCGATACCGAAACCCAAATATCGTAACATTAGTGCGTTGGGACATCAAACAGACCACATTTCCGAATCCGATAGTTCTGATATTGAAGAGGTAGAGGTGGCTGCCATTGAAGCTTCCTGTTGGAATTGCGGGGCGAAGGGCCACCGTTATCAGGAGTGTCTAGCAGAACGGCGAGTCTTCTGCTTTGGGTGTGGATTGGCTGACACGTATAAGCCAAACTGCCGCCGTTGCAGCTCAGATGCCACAAAAACTTAGCAGCGCGTGCACAACCGAAAAGTGCACGCAAACAAGTTAATCTCGAGGGGACGAATACAGATTAGATGAGACTCCAAAATTGCTACATAACTTATTACCGGCCGCGTCATATCACCCTGACTTACAGCAATCCATTAATTATTCCACTCCCCGGCAAAAAGTAGCACTCGTTCGCGATTGCGTAGGATCGCCTTCAACCGTCAAACTAGGGCCGAACGCAAGATGCTATTAGAGACAGTAATTGGGAAACTCCATGACTTCCGCCCATATGCCCAAGTCACTCTACTGGGTAACACGGTAGTCGGCCTTTTTGGACACCGGTGCGTCCGTGTGCTGTATTGGCGGTCATCTGGCGAAAGACGTAATGGAGAAAACGGAATATAAGCGTTTATCGGCCACGGTGAAGACGGCCGATGGAAAATCACAGATATTATTGGTCGACTGACGACAGAGGTTAGCTATCGAGGGCGAATCAAGAAGATAACCTTTTCGTAGTCCCATCTTTATCAGGAGACCTTTATTTGGGTATAGATTTTTGGAAGGCGTTTAACTTGCTTCCAGTTTCTCTTTTAAGTGAGCAACTATCGGTTTTGTCAGTGAGCGATCCCTTAAGTAGGTCATTAACTGTACATCAACAAAAAAAAGCACTAGCAGCTGCCATTCTTCTGTTTCCCTCCTTTGCTATCAAAAGGTTTAGGACCTTCCACCTTGATATCGCATTCGATTGATATAGCTGACGCAAAACCAATCAAGCAGCGTCACTATCCAGTTTCACCTGCTATAGAAGCTGATGTACAATGGATTGGATCGAATGCTTAAGCTGGGGGTAATCGAAGAATCAAATGGTAGTTGGTCCTCACCAGTAGTATTAGTGCGCAAACCTGGCAAAGTTCGACTATGCATCGATAGCAGGAAACTCAACGACTCTACAGTAAAGGACGCATACCCTATGCCGCTTATCGATGGTATTTTGGCGAGATTGCCCAAGGCCGAGTTCATTACAAGCTTGGATCTAAAGACGCATTTTGGCAGATACCGCTCGATAAGAAATCGCGGGATAAAACGGCGTTTACTGTTCCCGGGAGGCCTCTTTATCAGTTCACCGTGATGCCATTTGGGCTAACTAACTCACCTCAGACCATGTCAAGGCTCATGGATAAGGTTATCCCCGCAAATCTCCGAAATGAAGTTTTCATCTACCTTGATGACCTCTTGATCGTGTCTGACACATTTGAGCGGCATCTGGAGGTATTAGGAATTCTAGCTACTCAATTTAAAATAGCAAATTTAACCTAAATGTTGAAAGAGTCATTTTTGTATAAAGGAGGTTAAATATTTAGGTCACGTAATTGGTAATGGCACGATTAATACCGATCCAGACAAAATAGCAGCTGTTACCGATTTTCCAGTACCTCGTTCAATTAAGCAAGTTCGACGTTTCCTTGGCTTAACTGGATGGTATCATAAGTTCATCGGAACTATGCTGCATTGGCCGCCCCTTTAACAGATACTCTAAAGCAAAAGCGTAGCTTTGTTTGGAGCGAAGAAGCACAAAAGTCGTTCGAGTTATTAAAGGAACGTATGAGCACAGCCCCAGTTTTGCATAGCCCGAATTTCCAATATACCATTTAGCATACATTGTGATGCAAGTGACTCAGGCGTGGGGGCCGTGTTGATGCAGACCAATGAGGACAAGGATGAAGTACCTGTGGCTTTCATGTCACGGAAGCTAAATAAATGCCAACGGAATTACACAGTGACCGAAAAAGAGTGTTTGGCAGCAGTTTTGGCGGTTAAAGCTTTAGGGCTTACATCGAAGGGCAGGAGTTCATCATCATAACAGACCATGCATCTTTAAAATGGCTAATGACCCAGTCTGATCTCAGTTCACGGTTAGCTAGATGGTCCTTAAAACTGGGGTTCCCGTTTAAAAATCCAGCATAGAAAAAGGTAGCCAAAACGTAGTCCCAGATGCTCTTTCGCGCACAAATACCGAAGACTTATCGGCATTAGTTTTGTCAGCATTGTTGACCTTCAGTCAGAAGAATTTAGGTCGCCGGAGTATGTAGCCCTAAGAGACAAACTCGTTGAAAACGCGTCCAAGACTCCAGATTTGAAAATCGTAGATGGGTATATATACCGACGCGCCCGAGCACGCGGCGGGAGACAAGGTAGAAGACGATTTATGTTGGAAGCTTTGGATACCACGAGGTTAGTCGAGGAAACCTTAAAAGACGCTCACGAAAAACCAGCTATCAGCTCACTGTGGGATAAACAAAACATTAGAAAAACTTAGGCGTTTCTACTATTGGCCGAATTTGGTGTCCGACGTAAGGACATATATAAATAATTGCCATGTATGCAAGATCACAAAGCATCCCAATCATACCCTTCGACCGCCTTTAGGAACATTGGTACATCGGATAGGTTTTTCCAGAAACTGTTTGTCGATTTCCTGGGGCCGTATCCCGAAGTCGTTCTGGGCATATAAGGGATTTTATTGTGGTTGATCACTTGTCAGAGTTTCCTTTCTTAAAGCCAGTAAAAGTTTACTGCGGATGTCGTGGCGCGGTATCTGGAAGAAGATTTGTTCCATTGTTTTGGGGTTCCCTGGAAACAATTGTTTCCGGATAATGGTGTACAGTTCAGGTCGGAGGTGTTTAAGGCGCTGCTAGGGAAATATCATATTGTGCTGGGTATACTGCTGTTTACGCTCCGCAGGCAAACGCATCAGAACGAGTAAACCGATCGGTGATAGCTGCAATGAAATCCTATGTCCGCCCTGATCAAAAGAATTGGGATGAGCAGCTCAGTAACATTTGCTGTGCGCTGCGTTCCTCGGTCCATTCAGCCATAAATACGACTCCTTATCGCCTCGCTTTTGGCTAGCACATGATTGTCGATGGAGCCAGCTACAGGCTGTTAAAAATTTACAGATGCTGGAAGATCGCACTGTACAGTTTGGTAAAGAGGATTCGTTTGACCTCATCAGACATAAGGCAAAGGATACGATGCACGCACAACACGCTAGGAATGAAAAAACATACAATTTGCGCAGTCGGCAGGTGTCATTTTGTTGTAGGCCAGGAGATATATCGGCGAAATTTCCAGCAAAACAATTTCGCGAAGGGGCTTTAGCGCTAAACTAGCACCAGCGTTTATAAAAAGTCGGATACGACCAGAAGCTAGGAAATTGCTACTATGAGGTGGAAGATCTGCAGGGTAAATTAATAGGAAGTTTCACGCCAAGGATTTAAAACAATAACTTCTTTTAATAGCCGTTCAAGCGTGGATCCACTTTTGGTGTGGTTCCCCCAAAGTGTGATTTTGGTAGGGGAATTTGTAGTGACCTTGAACCAGCTACAAAAAATATTACTACAACAACAACAAAATAAAAAGAACGGGAAAAAAAAAAAAACTAATCAAAAAATTTTAAATCCAGGGAATATCGTAATTGCGTTTAAAGCGCCCCTATTGCTCGTGATCGACGGGTACTTTTGGGCAGACGGTCGGACTCGGGAGAGTCGGCCGCGGTTATATTACTCGAGGGAAATGGTGGTTGGCACTTTCGCTGTTAGGAGGGTTCGTGAATGCAAGTCCAGCTACGGTCGCTCTTTTCGATTTTTGGGCCCCACTTCAGAAGGTAGTGTTAAATGGAACATGGGTTTTATTGTATTACAGAATTGGCACTTTGTGCCAAGCAGATTTCAAGGAGAATAGCGGAAAAGATAATTGGGATCGATGACCGAGCCGGCCGCAGCCACAACCAGCTGGCCATAGAAAGGGAAGAGAAAGTGCGCTCCCGAAAAAAGCACAAGAACCGATCGAATTCGCCGCTGGCGCAGAGAAGCGCAAGGCAAGAGT
>VHIG01000021.1:0-76853 GCA_008121275.1 Drosophila lowei | reverse complement strand
CGAACAACTTATCTGCGCTGGCGGAAAACTCATCTCCACTGGCGGACATCTTGTCTCCGCTGGCAGACAATTTATCTCCGCTGGCGGAAATTTATATCCGCTGGCAGAAAAACTTATCTCCGCTGGCGAACAACTTATCTCAGCTGGCGGACAACTTATCTCCGCTGGCGGAACAACTTATCTCCGCTGGCGGAAAACTTATCTCCGCTGGCGGACAACTTATCTCCGCTGGCGGACAATTTATCTCCGCTGGCGGGAAATTTATATCCGCTGGCGAACAACTTATCTCCGCTGGCGGAAATTTATCTCCGCTGGCGGACAATTTATCTCCGCTGGCGGACAACTTATCTCCGCTGGCGAAAAACTTATCTCCGCTGGCGGACAACTTATCTCCGCTGGCGAACAACTTATCTCCGCTGGCGGACATCTTATCTCCGCTGGCGAACAACTTATCTCCGCTGGCGGAAAATTTATCTCCGCTGGCGAACATCTTATCTCCGCTGGCGAACAACTTATCTCCGCTGGCGGACAATTTATATCCGCTGGCGGAAAACTTATCTCCGCTGGCGAACAACTTATCTCCGCCTGCGGAAAATCTCCGCTTAAAACTTATCTCCGCTGGCGGACAATTTATCTCCGCTGGCGGACAATTTATCCTCCGCTGGAACAACTTATCTCCGCTGGCGGACAACTTATCTCCGCTGGCGGACAACTTATCTCCGCTGGCGGAAAACTTATCTCCGCTGGCGAACAACTTATCTCCGCTGGCGGAAAACTTATCTCCGCTGGCAGACAATTTATCTCCGCTGGCGGCAAATTCCGCTGGCGAACAACTTATCTCCGCTGGCGGACAACTTATCTCCGCTGGTGGACAATTTATCTCCGCTGGCGGAAATTTATATCCGCTGGCGGACAACTTATCTCCGCTGGCGAACAATTTATCTCCGCTGGCGGAAAATTTATCTCCGCTGGCGAACAACTTATCTCCGCTGGCGGACAACTTATCTCCGCTGGCGGACAATTTATCTCCGCTGGCGGAAAACTTATCTCCGCTGGCGGACATCTTATCTCCGCTGACGGACAATTTATCTCCGCTGGCGGACAACTTATCTCCGCTGGCGGAAACTTATCTTATATCCGCTGGCGGACAACTTATCTCCGCTGGCGAAAAACTTATCTCCGCTGGCGGAAATTTATCTCCGCTGGCGGACAATTTATCTCCGCTGGCGAACAACTTATCTCCGCTGGCGGAAAACTTATCTCCGCTGGCGGACAACTTATCTCCGCTGGCGGACAACTTATCTCCGCTGGCGAACAACTTATCTCCGCTGGCGGACAACTTATCTCCGCTGGCGCTTATCTCCGCTGGCGGACAACTTATCTCCGCTGGCGGACAACTTATCTCCGCTGGCGGACAACTTATCTCCGCTGGCGGACAATTTATCTCCGCTGGCGGACAACTTATCTCCGCTGGCGGAACAATTTATCTCCGCTGGCGGAAATTTATCTCCGCTGGCGGAAAACTTATCTCCGCTGGCGAACAACTTATCTCCGCTGGCGGAAAACTTATCTCCGCTGGCGGACAATTTATCTCCGCTGCCGGAAAACTTATCTTATCTTCCGCTGCTGGCAGACAATTTATCTCCGCTGGCGGAAATTTATATCCGCTGGCGGACAAATTTTATCTCCGCTGGCGGACAACTTATCTCCGCTGGCGGAAAACTTATCTCCGCTGGCGAACAACTTATCTCCGCTGGCGGACAACTTATCTCCGCTGGCGGACATCTTATCTCCGCTGGCGGACAATTTATCTCCGCTGGCGGGAAATTTATATCCGCTGGCGGACAACTTATCTCCGCTGGCGGACAACTTATCTCCGCTGCTGGCTGGGACAACTTATCTCCGCTGGCGGAAAACTTATCTCCGCTGGCGGAAAACTTATCTCCGCTGGCGAACAACTTATCTCCGCTGGCGGACAACTTATCTCCGCTGGCGGACAACTTATCTCCGCTGGCGGAAAACTTATCTCCGCTGGCGGACAACTTATCTCCGCTGGCGGAACAATTTATCTCCGCTGGCGGAAAACTTATCTCCGCTGGCGGACAATCTTATCTCCGCTGGCGGACAATTTATCTCCGCTGGCGGAAAACTTATCTCCGCTGGCGGACAACTTATCTCCGCTGGCGGACAAAATTTATCTCCGCTGGCGGACAACTTATCTCCGCTGGCGGAAACTTTATCCGCTGGCGAACAACTTATCTCCGCTGGCGGACAACTTATCTCCGCTGGCGAACAACTTATCTCCGCTGGCGGAAAACTTATCTCCGCTGGCGAACAACTTATCTCCGCTGGCGAACAACTTATCTCCGCTGGCGGACAACTTATCTCCGCTGGCGGAAAACTTATCTCCGCTGGCGGACAACTTATCTCCGCTGGCGGACAATTTATCTCCGCTGGCGAAAATTTATCTCCGCTGGCGGAAAACTTATCTCCGCTGGCGGACAACTTATCTCCGCTGGCGGAAAACTTATCTCCGCTGGCGGACAAATTTATCTCCGCTGGCGGACAACTTATCTCCGCTGGCGAACAACTTATCTCCGCTGGCGGACATTTTTATCTCCGCTGGCGGGAATTTTATCTCCGCTGGCGAACAACTTATCTCCGCTGGCGGACAACTTTATCTCCGCTGGCGGACAACTTATCTCCGCTGGCGGACAACTTATCTCCGCTGGCGGACAACTTATCTCCGCTGGCGAACAACTTATCTCCGCTGGCGGACAACTTATCTCCGCTGGCGGACAACTTATCTCCGCTGGCGGAACAACTTATCTCCGCTGGCGGAAAACTTATCTCCGCTGGCGGAACAACTTATCTCCGCTGGCGGACAACTTATCTCCGCTGGCGGACAACTTATCTCCGCTGGCGGGAAATTTATCTCCGCTGGCGAACAACTTATCTCCGCTGGCGGACAACTTATCTCCGCTGGCGGAACAATTTATCTCCGCTGGCGGAAAACTTATCTCCGCTGGCGAACAACTTATCTCCGCTGGCGGACAACTTATCTCCGCTGGCGGACAACTTATCTCCGCTGGCGGAAAATTTATCTCCGCTGGCGGACAACTTATCTCCGCTGGCGGACAACTTATCTCCGCTGGCGGGAAATTTATCTCCGCTGGCGGACAACTTATCTCCGCTGGCGAACAACTTATCTCCGCTGGCGAACTTATCTCCGCTGGCGAACAACTTATCTCCGCTGGCGGACAATTTATCTCCGCTGGCGGAAAATTTATCTCCGCTGGCGGACAACTTATCTCCGCTGGCGGAAAATTTATCTCCGCTGGCGGACAACTTATCTCCGCTGGCGAACAACTTATCTCCGCTGGCGGAAAACTTATCTCCGCTGGGCGAACAACTTATCTCCGCTGGCGGACAACTTATCTCCGCTGGCGGAAAACTTATCTCCGCTGGCGAACAACTTATCTCCGCTGGCGGAAAACTTTTCTCCGCTGGCGGAACAACTTATCTCCGCTGGCGGACAATTTATCTCCGCTGGCGGAAATTTATCTCCGCTGGCGGACAACTTATCTCCGCTGGCGGAACAACTTATCTCCGCTGGCGGAACAACTTATCTCCGCTGGCGAACAACTTATCTCCGCTGGCGGACAATTTATCTCCGCTGGCGGAAAACTTATCTCCGCTGGCGGACAACTTATCTCCGCTGGCGGACAATTTATCTCCGCTGGCGGAAAATTTATCTCCGCTGGCGAACAACTTATCTCCGCTGGCGGACAACTTATCTCCGCTGGCGGACAACTTATCTCCGCTGGCGGACAACTTATCTCCGCTGGCGGAAAACTTATCTCCGCTGGCGGAACAACTTATCTCCGCTGGCGGACAACTTTATCCGCTCCGCTCCGCTGGCGAACAACTTATCTCCGCTGGCGGACATCTTATCTCCGCTGGGACAATTTATCTCCGCTGGAAAATTTATCTCCGCTGGCGAACAACTTATCTCCGCTGGCGAACAACTTATCTCCGCTGGCGGAAAACTTTATCTCCGCTGGCGAACAATTTATCTCCGCTGGCGGAAACTTATCTCCGCTGGGGACAACAACTTATCTCCGCTGGCGGACAACTTATCTCCGCTGGCGAACAACTTATCTCCGCTGGCGGACAATTTATCTCCGCTGGCGGAAAACTTATCTCCGCTGGCGAACAACTTATCTCCGCTGGCGGACAACTTATCTCCGCTGGCGGACAATTTATCTCCGCTGGCGAACAACTTATCTCCGCTGGCGGACATCTTGTCTCCGCTGGCGAAAAATTTATCTCCGCTGGCTGGGAAATCTTATCTCCGCTGGCTGGGACAACTTATCTCCGCTGGCGGAAACTTATCTCCGCTGGCGAACAACTTATCTCCGCTGGCGAAAACTTATCTCCGCTGGCGGACAACTTATCTCCGCTGGCGGACAATTTATCTCCGCTGGCGGAAAATTTATCTCCGCTGGCGGACAACTTATCTCCGCTGGCGAACAACTTATCTCCGCTGGCGGAAAACTTATCTCCGCTGGCGGACAACTTATCTCCGCTGGCAGAAAACTTATCTCCGCTGGCGGACAACTTATATCTCCGCTGGCGGAAAACTTATCTCCGCTGGCGGACAACTTATCTCCGCTGGCGGACAAATTTATCTCCGCTGGAACAACTTATCTCCGCTGGCGGGAAAACTTATCTCCGCTGGCGGACAACTTATCTCCGCTGGCGGACAACTTATCTCCGCTGGCGGACAACTTATCTCCGCTGGCGGACAATTTATCTCCGCTGGCGGAAAATTTATCTCCGCTGGCGGAACAACTTATCTCCGCTGGCGGACAATTTATCTCCGCTGGCGAAAACTTATCTCCGCTGGCGAACAACTTTATCTCCGCTGGCGGACATCTTATCTCCGCTGGCGGACAATTTATCTCCGCTGGCGGGAACAACTTATCCGCTGGCGGACAACTTATCTCCGCTGGCGGACAATTTATCTCCGCTGGCGGAAAATTTATCTCCGCTGGCGGACAACTTATCTCCGCTGGCGAAATCTCCGCTTTTCTCCGCTGGCGGACAATTTATCTCCGCTGGCGGACAATTTATCTCCGCTGGCGGACAATTTATCTCCGCTGGCGGACAACTTATCTCCGCTGGCGAACAATTTATCTCCGCTGGCGGACAACTTATCTCCGCTGGCGGACAACTTATCTCCGCTGGCGGACAACTTATCTCCGCTGGCGGACAACTTATCTCCGCTGGCGGAAAACTTATCTCCGCTGGCGAACAACTTATCTCCGCTGGCGGACAACTTATCTCCGCTGGCGGACAACTTATCTCCGCTGGCGGAAAACTTATCTCCGCTGGCGGACAACTTATCTCCGCTGGCGGACAACTTTATCTCCGCTGGCTGGGGAAATTTATATCCGCTGGCGAACAACTTATCTCCGCTGGCGGACAATTTATCTCCGCTGGCGGGAAATTTATCTCCGCTGGCGGACAACTTATCTCCGCTGGCGGAAAACTTATCTCCGCTGGCGGACAACTTATCTCCGCTGGCGGACAATTTATCTCCGCTGGCGGACAATTTATCTCCGCTGGCGGAACAACTTATCTCCGCTGGCGGACAACTTATCTCCGCTGGCGGAAAACTTATCTCCGCTGGCGGAAAACTTATCTCCGCTGGCGGACAACTTATCTCCGCTGGCGGACAACTTATCTCCGCTGGCGGACAACTTATCTCCGCTGGCGGACAACTTATCTCCGCTGGCGGAAAACTTATCTCCGCTGGCGAACAACTTATCTCCGCTGGCGGAAAACTTATCTCCGCTGGCGGACAACTTATCTCCGCTGGCGGACAACTTATCTCCGCTGGCGGAAAACTTATCTCCGCTGGCGGAACAACTTATCTCCGCTGGCGGACAACTTATCTCCGCTGGCGAACAACTTATCAACTTATCTCCGCTGGCGGAAAACTTATCTCCGCTGGCGGACATCTTGTCTCCGCTGGCAGACAATTTATCTCCGCTGGCGGAAAATTTATATCCGCTGGCGGAAAACTTATCTCCGCTGGCGAACAACTTATCTCCGCTGGCGGAAAACTTATCTCCGCTGGCGGACAATTTATCTCCGCTGGCGGAAAATTTATCTCCGCTGGCGAACAACTTATCTCCGCTGGCGACAACTTATCTCCGCTGGCGGAAAACTTATCTCCGCTGGCGGACAACTTATCTCCGCTGGCGGAAAACTTATCTCCGCTGGCGGACAACTTATCTCCGCTGGCGAAAAACTTATCTCCGCTGGCGGAAAACTTATCTCCGCTGGCGAACAATTTATCTCCGCTGGCGGACAACTTATCTCCGCTGGCGAACAACTTATCTCCGCTGGCGGAAAATTTATCTCCGCTGGCGAACAACTTATCTCCGCTGGCTTATCTCCGACAATTTATCTCCGCTGGCGGAAAATTTATATCCGCTGGCGGACAACTTATATCCGCTGGCGAACTTATCTCCGCTGGCGAAAATCTTTCTCCGCTGGCGGAAAACTTATCTCCGCTGGCGGACAATTTATCTCCGCTGGCAGACAATTTATCTCCGCTGGCGGAAATTTATCTCCGCTGGCGGACAACTTATCTCCGCTGGCGAACAACTTATCTCCGCTGGCGGAAAACTTATCTCCGCTGGCGAACAACTTATCTCCGCTGGCGGACAATTTATCTCCGCTGGCGGACAATTTATCTCCGCTGGCGGACAACTTATCTCCGATGGCGAACAACTTATCTCCGCTGGCGGAAACTTATCTTATCTCCGCTGGCGGACAACTTATCTCCGCTGGCGGACAACTTATCTCCGCTGGCGGACAACTTATCTCCGCTGGCGGACAATTTATCTCCGCTGGCGGAAAATTTATCTCCGCTGGCGGACAACTTATCTCCGCTGGCGGACAATTTATCTCCGCTGGCGGAAATTTATCTCCGCTGGCGGACAACTTATCTCCGCTGGCGGGAAACTTATCTCCGCTGGCGGACAACTTATCTCCGCTGGCAGACAATTTATCTCCGCTGGCGAACAATTTATCTCCGCTGGCGGACAACTTATCTCCGCTGGCGGACAACTTATCTCCGCTGGCGGAAAACTTATCTCCGCTGGCGGACAACTTATCTCCGCTGGCGAAAACTTATCTCCGCTGGCGGACAACTTATCTCCGCTGGCGGACAATTTATCTCCGCTGGCGGACAACTTATCTCCGCTGGCGAACAACTTATCTCCGCTGGCGGAAAACTTATCTCCGCTGGCGAACAACTTATCTCCGCTGGCGGAAAACTTATCTCCGCTGGCGGAAATCTTATCTCCGCTGGCGGAAAACTTTTCTCGCTGGCGAACAACTTATCTCCGCTGGCGGAAAACTTATCTCCGCTGGCGAACAACTTATCTCCGCTGGCAGACAATTTATCTCCGCTGGCGGAAAATTTATATCCGCTGGCGGACAACTTATCTCCGCTGGCGAACAACTTATCTCCGCTGGCGGAAAACTTATCTCCGCTGGCGAACAACTTATCTCCGCTGGCGGACAATTTATCTCCGCTGGCGGGAAATTTATATCCGCTGGCGGACAACTTATTTCCGCTGGCGAACAACTTTTCTCCGCTGGCGGAAAACTTATCTCCGCTGGCGGAAACTTATCTCCGCTGGCGAAAACTTATCTCCGCTGGCGGACAACTTATCTCCGCTGGCGAACAACTTATCTCCGCTGGCGGAAAACTTATCTCCGCTGGCGAACAACTTATCTCCGCTGGCAGACAATTTATCTCCGCTGGCGGAAAATTTATATCCGCTGGCGGACAACTTATTTCCGCTGGCGAACAACTTATCTCCGCTGGCGGAAAACTTATCTCCGCTGGCGAACAACTTGTCTCCGCTGGCAGACAATTTATCTCCGCTGGCGGGAAATTTATATCCGCTGGCGGACAACTTATTTCCGCTGACGAACAACTTTTCTCCGCTGGCGGAAAACTTATCTCCGCTGGCGAACAACTTATCTCCGCTGGCGGAAAACTTATCTCCGCTGGCGAAAAATCTTTCTCCGCTGGCGGACAACTTATTTCCGCTGGCGAACAACTTATCTCCGCTGGCGGAAAACTTATCTCCGCTGGCGAACAACTTATCTCCGCTGGCGGACAATTTATCTCCGCTGGCGGACAACTTATCTCCGCTGGCGAACAACTTTTCTCCGCTGGCGGAAAACTTATCTCCGCTGGCGGACAACTTATCTCCGCTGGCGGAACAATTTCTCCGCTGGCGGAAAACTTATCTCCGCTGGCGGAAAACTTATCTCCGCTGGCGAACAACTTATCTCCGCTGGCGGAAAACTTATCTCCGCTGGCGAACAACTTATCTCCGCTGGCGGACAACTTATCTCCGCTGGCGAACAACTTATCTCCGCTGGCGGAAAACTTATCTCCGCTGGCGAAAAACTTATCTCCGCTGGCGGACAACTTATCTCCGCTGGCGAACAACTTATCTCCGCTGGCGGAAAACTTATCTCCGCTGGCGAACAACTTGTCTCCGCTGGCAGACAATTTATCTCCGCTGGCGGGAAATTTATATCCGCTGGCGGACAACTTATCTCCGCTGGCGAACAACTTTTCTCCGCTGGCGGAAAACTTATCTCCGCTGGCGAACAACTTATCTGCGCTGCTGGGAAAACTTATCTCCGCTGGCGAAAAACTTATCTCCGCTGGCGGGAAACTTATCTCCGCTGGCGAACAACTTATCTCCGCTGGCGAGCAACTTATCTCAGCTGGCTGGCGGAAATTTTATCTCCTCCGACAATTTATCTCCGCTGGCGGACATCTTATTTCCGCTGGCGAACAACTTTTCTCCGCTGGCGGAAAACTTATCTCCGCTGGCGAAAAACTTATCTCCGCTGGCGGAAAACTTATCTCCGCTGGCGAAAAACTTATCTCCGCTGGCGGACAACTTATCTCCGCTGGCGAACAACTTTTCTCCGCTGGCGGAAAACTTATCTCCGCTGGCGAACAACTTATCTCCGCTGGCGGACAATTTATCTCCGCTGGCGGAAATTTATATCCGCTGGCGGACAACTTTATTTCCGCTGGCGAACAATTTTCTCCGCTGGCGGAAAACTTATCTCCGCTGGCGAACAACTTATCTCCGCTGGCGGAAAACTTATCTCCGCTGGCGGAAATCTTATCTCCGCTGGCGGACAACTTATCTCCGCTGGCGAACAACTTATCTCCGCTGGCGGAAAACTTATCTCCGCTGGCGAACAACTTATCTCCGCTGGCGGACAATTTATCTCCGCTGGCGGAAAATTTATCTCCGCTGGCGGACAACTTATCTCCGCTGGCGAACAATTTTATCTCCGCTGGCGGAAAAACTCTCCGCTGGCCGCTGGCGAACAACTTATCTCCGCTGGCAGACAATTTATCTCCGCTGGCGGGAAATTTATATCCGCTGGCGGACAACTTATCTCCGCTGACGAACAACTTTTCTCCGCTGGCGGAAAACTTATCTCCGCTGGCGAACAACTTATCTCCGCTGGCGGAAACTTATCTCCGCTGGCGGAAATCTTATCTTATCTCCTGGCGGACAATTTATTTCCGCTGACGAACAACTTATCTCCGCTGGCGGAAAACTTATCTCCGCTGGCGAACAACTTATCTCCGCTGGCGGACAATTTATCTCCGCTGGCGGAAAATTTATCTCCGCTGGCGGACAACTTATTTCCGCTGGCGAACAATTTATCTCCGCTGGCGGAAAACTTATCTCCGCTGGCGAACAACTTATCTCCGCTGGCGGACAATTTATCTCCGCT
Organism: Drosophila lowei; assembly: GCA_008121275.1. Taxonomy (NCBI): domain Eukaryota; kingdom Metazoa; phylum Arthropoda; class Insecta; order Diptera; family Drosophilidae; genus Drosophila; species Drosophila lowei. The sequence goes on along the minus strand of VHIG01000021.1, from coordinate 66,986 downwards.
GGCGGAAAACTTATCTCCGCTGGCGGAAAAACTTATCTCCGCTGGCGGACAACTTATCTCCGCTGGCGGAAAACTTATCTCCGCTGGCGAACAACTTATCTCCGCTGGCGGAAAACTTATCTCCGCTGGCGAGAAACTTATATCCGCTGGCGGACAACTTATCTCCGCTGGCGAACAACTTATCTCCGCTGGCGGAAAACTTATCTCCGCTGGCGAACAACTTATCTCCGCTGGCGGACAACAATTTATCTCCGCTGGCGGGAAATTTATCTCAGCTGGCGGACAACTTATTTCCGCTGGCGAAAATTTTTCTCCGCTGGCGGAAAACTTATCTCCGCTGGCGAACAACTTATCTCCGCTGGCGGAACTTATCTCCGCTGGCGGAAAACTTCTCCGCTGGCGAACAACTTATCTCCGCTGGCGGACAACTTATCTCCGCTGGCGGAAAACTTATCTCCGCTGGCGGAAAACTTATCTCCGCTGGCGAACAACTTATCTCCGCTGGCGGACAACTTATCTCCGCTGGCGAACAACTTATCTCCGCTGGCGGAAAACTTATCTCCGCTGGCGGAAAACTTATCTCCGCTGGCGAACAACTTATCTCCGCTGGCGGACAATTTATCTCCGCTGGCGAAAACTTATTACTTATCTCGCTGGCGGACAACTTATCTCCGCTGGCAGACAATTTATCTCCGCTGGCGGAAAACTTATCTCCGCTGGCGGACAACTTATCTCCGCTGGCGAACAACTTATCTCCGCTGGCGGAAAACTTATCTCCGCTGGCGAACAACTTATCTCCGCTGGCGGACAATTTATCTCCGCTGGCGGAAAATTTATCTCCGCTGGCGGAAACTTATTTCCGCTGGCGAACAACTTTTCTCCGCTGGCGGAAAACTTATCTCCGCTGGCGAACAACTTATCTCCGCTGGCGGAAAACTTATCTCCGCTGGCGGAAAACTTATCTCCGCTGGCGGAAAACTTATCTCCGCTGGCGGACAACTTATCTCCGCTGGCGGAAAATCTCCGCTGGCGGACAATTTCCGCTGGCGAAAAACTTATCTCCGCTGGCGGACAACTTATCTCCGCTGGCGGAACAACTTATCTCCGCTGGCGGACAACTTATCTCCGCTGGCGGACAATTTATCTCCGCTGGCGAGAAACTTATCTCCGCTGGCGAACAACTTATCTCCGCTGGCGGAAAACTTATCTCCGCTGGCGAACATCTTATCTCCGCTGGCGGACAATTTATCTCCGCTGGCGGAAAATTTATATCCGCTGGCGGACAACTTATCTCCGCTGGCGAACAATTTATCTCCGCTGGCAGAAACTTATCTCCGCTGGCGGACAAAATTTTCTGCTGGCGAAAATTTATCTCCGCTGGCGGAAACTTATCTCCGCTGGCGAACAACTTATCTCCGCTGGCGGACAACTTATCTCCGCTGGCGGACAATTTATCTCCGCTGGCGAAACTTATCTCCGCTGGCGGAAAACTTATCTCCGCTGGCGGACAACTTATCTCCGCTGGCGGACAATTTATCTCCGCTGGCGAAAACTTATCTCCGCTGGCGGAAACTTATCTCCGCTGGCGGACAACTTATCTCCGCTGGCGGAAACAACTTATCTCCGCTGGCGGAAAACTTATCTCCGCTGGCGAAAAACTTATCTCCGCTGGCGCTGAAACTTATCTCCGCTGGCGGAAACTTATCTCCGCTGGCGGACAACTTATCTCCGCTGGCGAACAACTTATCTCCGCTGGCGGAAAACTTATCTCCGCTGGCGAACAACTTATCTCCGCTGGCGGAAAATTTATCTCCGCTGGCGGACAACTTATCTCCGCTGGCGAACAACTTATCTCCGCTGGCGGAAAATCTCCGCTGGCGGAAAACTTATCCGCTGGCGAACAACTTTATCTCCGCTGGCGGACAACTTATCTCCGCTGGCGAAAAACTTATCTCAGCTGGCGGACAACTTATCTCCGCTGGCGAACAACTTATCTCCGCTGGCGGAAAAACTTATCTCCGCTGGCGAACAACTTATCTCCGCTGGCGGAAAAAATCTCCGCTTATCTCCGCTGGCGGAACTTATCTCCGCTGGCGGACAACTTATCTCCGCTGGCGAAAACTTATCTCCGCTGGCGAACAATTTATCTCCGCTGGCGGACAACTTATCTCCGCTGGCGAAAAACTTATCTCCGCTGGCGGACAACTTATCTCCGCTGGCGGACAACTTATCTCCGCTGGCGAACAACTTATCTCCGCTGGCGAACAACTTATCTCCGCTGGCGGAAAACTTATCTCCGCTGGCGGACAATTTATCTCCGCTGGCGGACAACTTATCTCCGCTGGCGAACAACTTTTCTCCGCTGGCGGCAATTTATCTCCGCTGGCGGAAAACTTATCTCCGCTGGCGGAAAACTTATCTCCGCTGGCGGAACAACTTATCTCCGCTGGCGGAAATTTTATCTCCGCTGGCGGACAACTTATCTCCGCTGGCGAACAACTTATCTCCGCTGGCGGAAAATTTATCTCCGCTGGCGGAAAACTTATCTCCGCTGGCGGAAAACTTATCTCCGCTGGCCGCTGGCGGAAATTTTATCTCCGCTGGCGGACAACTTATCTCCGCTGGCGGACAACTTATCTCCGCTGGCGAAAACTTATCTCCGCTGGCGGAACAACTTATCTCCGCTGGCGGACAATTTATCTCCGCTGGCGGAAAACTTTAATTCCGCTGGCGAACAACTTATCTCCGCTGGCGGAAAACTTATCTCCGCTGGCGAACAACTTATCTCCGCTGGCGGACAACTTATTTCCGCTGGCGGACAATTTATCTCCGCTGGCAGACAACTTATCTCCGCTGGCGGAAAACTTATCTCCGCTGGCGAAAAGTTTTATCTCCGCTGCTGGGAGACAACTCTCCGCTGGCGGACAACTTATCTCCGCTGGCGGAAAAGCTTTATCTCCGCTGGCGGGAAATTTATCTCCGCTGGCGAACAACTTATCTCCGCTGGCGGACAACTTATCTCCGCTGGCGAACAACTTTATCTCCGCTGGCGGACAATTTATCTCCGCTGGCGGACAACTTATCTCCGCTGGCGAACAACTTATCTCCGCTGGCGGAAAACTTATCTCCGCTGGCGGAAAACTTATCTCCGCTGGCGAAGAACTTATCTCCGCTGGCGAACAACTTATCTCCGCTGGCGGACAACTTATCTCCGCTGGCGAAAATTTATCTCCGCTGGCGGACAATTTATCTCCGCTGGCGGAAAAAATTTATTTCCGCTGGCGGACAACTTATCTCCGCTGGCGAACAACTTATCTCCGCTGGCGGACAACTTATCTCCGCTGCGGAAAACTTATCTCCGCTGGCGAACAACTTATCTCCGCTGGCGGAAACTTATCTCCGCTGGCGGACAACTTATCTCCGCTGGCGAACAACTTATCTCCGCTGGCGGACAACTTATCTCCGCTGGCGAACAACTTTTTCTCCGCTGGCGCGAAAATTTATCTCCGCTGGCGGACAACTTATCTCCGCTGGCGAACAACTTTTCTCCGCTGGCTGGGAAAACTTATCTCCGCTGGCGGACAACTTATCTCCGCTGGCGGACAACTTATCTCCGCTGGCGAACAATTTATCTCCGCTGGCGGAAAACTTATCTCCGCTGGCGAAAACTTATCTCCGCTGGCGGACAACTTATCTCCGCTGGCGAAAACTTATCTCCGCTGGCGAACAATTTATCTCCGCTGGCGAACAACTTATCTCCGCTGGCGGAAATTTATCTCCGCTGGCGACAATTTATATCCGCTGGCGGACAATTTATCTCCGCTGGCAGAAAACTTATCTCCGCTGGCGAAAAACTTATCTCCGCTGGCGGACAATTTATCTCCGCTGGCGGACAATTTATCTCCGCTGGCGAACAACTTATCTCCGCTGGCGAAAAACTTATCTCCGCTGGCGAACAACTTATCTCCGCTGGCGACAACTAATCTCCGCTGGCGGACATCTTCCTCCGCTGGCGAACAAATTTATTTCCGCTGGCGGACAACTTATCTCCGCTGGCGGACAACTTATCCGCCGCTGGCGAACGTTTTATCTCCGCTGGCGGAAACTTATCTCCGCTGGCGGAAAATTTATCTCCGCTGGCGGACAACTTATCTCCGCTGGCGGACAACTTATCTCCGCTGGCGGACAACTTATCTCCGCTGGCGAAAAACTTATCTCCGCTGGCGGAAATTTATATCCGCTGGCGGACAACTTATCTCCGCTGGCGGACAACTTATCTCCGCTGGCGGAAAATTTATCTCCGCTGGCGGAAAACTTATCTCCGCTGGCGAACAACTTGTCTCCGCTGGCAGACAATTTATCTCCGCTGGCGGGAAATTTATATCCGCTGGCGGACAACTTATCTCCGCTGGCGAACAACGTTTCTCCGCTGGCGGAAAACTTATCTCCGCTGGCGAACAACTTATCTCCGCTGGCGGAAAACTTATCTCCGCTGGCGAACAACTTATCTCCGCTGGCGGAAAACTTATCTCCGCTGGCGGACAACTTATCTCCGCTGGCGGACAACTTATCTCCGCTGGCAGAAAACTTATCTCCGCTGGCGGAAAACTTATCTCCGCTGGCGGACAACTTATGGTCATTTGAAGCTAAATTTAGGATTGGTACATATTTTCTAGTTCCACTTTGGCGTATTCGGTTACGCAAAGCATTGTACCTTTCCCGCTTTTACTGTTTGCGCCCTTGTTGTTTTGCTCCCTTCCTGCTTGCTTTTTAGCACATTATTTCCGATTTAAAATGCCCTTCCTTTCCGCGCCAAAACACTTCTTAAAGTTTTTCTTAAAATTTTTGTTGTCGCAACGTGTAGTTCCGCGTTACTTGTAATTTCTTGCTAATGCTATCTTCCTGCCTATTCGCTTCTTCAAGAATTTTTTATTTTAGCATGCTCAAGCTCGGCCGTCATCTCGCGTCTCAATCCGCAACAACAAAACTTTCATACGGTTAGGCAAACCATTAAGCAACACAACTGATAAAACTTATCATCAACCTTTATGTTGTCTCGGCTGGACTGCTAAACCTCGCGAACACCTGGAATTTCCGCTGGCAAATCCGCTGGCAGACAATTATCTCCGCTTATACCATCCGACATTTTTAACGTCAACAATTGTTTTAATTGGCGGACCCTTGCTGGTCCGCTGGCCTGTGAATTTTATTTATTTGGCTTTTGCCACTTATCTGTGACGACGATACACAATTTTTTAATATTGTTTAGTTGAGTCGATTTCCGCTGAAACAAAATTGACGCTGGTGGCCTTTTTTTATATCCGCTGGTTCAAAGCTTATCGTTTGCTCATCTCGGCGGACATCTTTCACGCTGGCTCAATTTTGACCACTGACGATTGGCTAAATGTGGACATTTTGCTGGCGAACACTTCTCATCAAAACTTCCCCGACGAATGCTATCTCCGTTTTCGTCTTATCTCAGCTTTCTCCGCTATTGGAAATTCATATTTCCTCATTTTTTGACAGCTTTATTGTCCCGCTGTGCAAAATTCCGCTGGCGGTCGATCGTCTCATGCACATCGCTGGCGGACGTCTACGACGACAATACTGTTCTCCGCTGGCTTTCCTTTTTTTTCGTTTTCATGGCAGATGTATCCCCTCTGAGTTTGCTATTCACGAACACACTCGGCTGGCGGACGATTTTCTAAGTCTTGGTATAATTTATCTCCACGCTGGCGCAATTTTTTTACGACAGAATACTTACTTTTGGGTAGTTTACTCAGCTGGAAATCTCCGTTCGCTTTTGTGTTTTCTCCGTTGACGAACTTCTTTATTTTGGACTTATCTCCACGGCAACGGTCGATTCGCTGGCGAGCAATTTTATCTAATGGCAAAAAACACAATGCGGTCTCTGCTGCCGGAAATTTGTTCAACTTGAACAACATTTTCCTTTCTATGTACAGCTTACTGGCCAATGAGTCTATGCCGTTTTTTTTTCGACGGACACTGCTTTTCCTTATCTCCGCTGGCAAACAATTTTTATTGTTTCTCATTTGTTTCTGTTTAATACTTTATCCGCCTGGGAACAACTTAACCTGTTGGCGGATTATTTTATTTCGGCTGGCGATTTATACAGCGGATAGTTCAGCATATACGGTGGCGGACAGTTGCTTCCGATGGCGAACCAGTTTATCTCCGCTGGCGAAGAACATCGATATGAGCATCGGCGGACATCATCGATATGCAGCTGGCGAACATGCGCAGTGTTGCTAGAATCAAATCTAATTATCGCTGGCGAACAACTTTGAACGGACAACCGTCTCCGCTGGCGGAGAACTCATCTCTGGCGGAAGGCTTGTGGCGGACATCTTATTTCCGCTGGCGAAAAACTTATCACCGCTTTATCTCTGGCGAAGAAGCTCATCTTGTCTCTTCGCGGGCGAAATTTTTTTCTCCGCTGGCGGACATCTTGTCTTATCTCGCTGGCCCGGACATCTCCGCTGGCGGACATCTTTATCTCCGCTGACAGAGAAAACTTATTGCCGCTGGCGGACAATTTATATCCGCTGGCGACGTTTATCTCGGCGGGCAATTTTATCTCCACCAGACGAACAACGTTTCTCCGCTGACAAAACTTATCTCCGGTGGCGGACAATTTTATCTCCGCTTTAAATTTATTTCCGCCGGGAACTTCGGCTTATCCGCCGGCGGACAACTTATCTCCGGATGAACAATGTTTCTCCGCTGGGCTGAAAACAATTATTTCCGCCTGCGGAAAACTTATTTCCACTGACGAACAATTTATCTCCGCTGGCGGGAAACTTTATTTCCGCCATTGAACAATTTATATCAGCTGACGGACAACTTATCTCCGCTTACGGACAATTTATATCCGCCGGCGGAAAACTTACATCCGCTGGCGGACAACTTATCTCCGCTGGCGGGAAAACTCATCTCCGGTGGCGGACATCTTGTCTCGTTGGCAGACAATTTATCTCCGCTGGCGAACAATTTATCTCCGCTGGCGGACAATCTCTGCTGGCTAATCTCCGCTGGCGAAGAGCTTTATCTCCGCTGGCGAACAACTTATCTCCGCTGGCGGAGCGAACTCATCTCTGGCGGAAGGCTGCCGCCGCGGACATCTTCCGCAGGCGGTGTCTCCGCTGGCGGACGGGCAATCTTATCTCCGCTGACGGACATCTTGTCTCCGCTGGCGGACAATTTATCTCCGCTGGCGGGTATTTTATCTCCGCCGACGGAAATCTTATCTCCGCTGGCGGACAATTTATCTCGGCTGGCGGACAATTTATATCCGCTTCTTAACAACTCTCTGGCCGACAACTCATCTCCACTGGCGGACAATTTATCTCCGCTGGCAGACAACTGTCTCCGCTGGCGGACAATTTATCTCCGCTGGCGGACAATTTATATACGCCGTCGAACAACTTATCTCCGCTGCCGGACCAGTTTATCTCCGCTGGCGAACAACTTATCTCCGCTGGCGGACAACAAATCTCCGCTGGCGAACAACGTTTCCTCTGGCGAACAACTTATCTCGCCGACGGAACAATTTATTTCCCGCTGGCGGAAGAGCTTATCATCTCCACTGGCGGACAATTTGTGCTCCCGCTGGCAGACATCTTATTTCCGCCGACGAACTTAACTTATCTCCGCTGGCGGACAACTTATTTTCCGCTGGCGGGAAATTTATTTTTTATCTCCGCTGGCGGAAAATTTATCTCCGCTGGCGGACATTTACATCCCGCTGGCGGACGATTGTTATCCGCCGTCGAAAGATTTATATCGGTCCGATTTATCTCGATAAGCAGACGTTTATCTCCGCTGGCGAACAATTTATCTCCGCTGGCGGACATCTAATCTCCGCTGGCGAACAGCTTATCTCCGCTGCCGGAAAACTTATCTTGCTGGCGGACATCTTATCTCCGATGGCGGAAAACTTGGCGATCTCTTATTGCCGCCGACGAATTTGTCTCCTCTGGCGGAAAATTTTCTCCGCTGGCGGACATCTTGTCTCCTGGCGGACATCTTGTCTCCGCTGACCAGACCAATTTATCTCCGCTGTCGGAAATTTATATCCGCCGGCGGTCAATTTATCTCCGCAGACGAACAACGTTTCTCCGCTGGACAATCTCCAAAAACTTATCTCCGGTGGCAGACAATATATCTCCGATGGCAGACAATTTATATCCGCCGGCGGACAATTTTCTCCAGCACCGGCGGACAACGTTTCTCTGCTGGCGAATTATTATCTCCGCGGGGAAAACTTCTCCGCTCTCTCGCTGGCGGACAACTTATTTCCGCTGGCGGAAAACTCGCTTATCTCCACCGACGAACAACTTAATCTCCGCTGGCGGAAAACTTATCTCCGCTGGCGGACATCTTGTCTCCTCTGGCGGAAAATTTTTCTCCGCTGCCGGACATCTTATGCTTCACTGGCGGACATCTTGTCTCCGCTGCCCGGACAATTTATCTCCGCTGGCGATCCTCCGCTGGCAGAAATTTATCTGGGGCTGAAGCGAACCGCTGACGAAACTCATCTCCACTGGCGGACATCTTATCTCCGCTGACAGACAATTTTTTTCCGCTGCCGGAAAATTTATATCCGCTGGCTGACGAACAACTTTTCTCCGCTATCGAACAACTTATCTCCCGCTGGCGAAACAGCTAATCTCCGCTGACGAACAACTTTTCTCCGCTGGCGGAAAGAGCTTCTCCCGCTGGTGGACATCTTGTCTCCGCTGGCAGACAATTTATATCCGCTGGCAAAGTTTTATCTCCGCTGGCGGACAACATTTCCGCTGACGAACAACGTCCGCTGGCGGAAAATTTATCTCCGCTGGCGAACAAATTTATCTCCGCTGGCGGTCAATTTATCTCCGCAGACGAACAACGTTTTTCCGCTGACAAAAACGTTTTCTCCGCTGGCAGACAACGTATCTCGCTGGCGAACAGCTTATCTCCGCCGGCGGACAACTTATCTCGGATGAACAACTTCTCCGCTGCGGGAAAACGTTTCTCCGCTGGCGAACAACTTATTTCCACTGGCGAACAACTCATCTCCACTGGCGGACAACTTATCTCCGCTGGCAACGACAATTTATCTCCGCTGGCGAACAGCTTATCTCCGCTGGCGAAAAACTTATCGGACCGCTGACGGAAAACTTCTCTCGGCTGGCGGACAACTTGTCTCCCGCTGGCTGACGAACAACTTTTTCTCCGCTGGCGGACATCGCTTATATCCGCTGGCGGACAACTTATCTCCACCGACGGACAACTTATCTCCGCTGGCGGAAAACTTATCTCCGCTGGCGGACAGCTTATCTCCGCTGGCGGTAAAAACTCATCTCCGCTGGCGGACAACTTATCTCCGCTGGCAATTTATCTCCGCTGGCGGAAACTTATCTCCGCTGGCGGATAACTTTCTCCGCTGGCTGACAATTTATCTCCGCTGGCAGACAATTTATTTCCGCTGGCGAATATCTTATTTCCGCTGGCGAACAACTTATCTCCGCTGGCGGAAAACTTATCTCCCGGCTGGCGGAAATCTTGTCTCCGCTGGCGAAAAATTTATCTCCGCTGGGGAAATCTTCCTCCGCTGGCGGACAACTTATCTCCGCTGGCGGACAATTTATCTCCGCTGGCGGAAACTTATCTCCAATGGCGGAAAACTCATCTCCGCAGCAGATAATTTGGTCCGAAAAATTTATCTGCGCTGGCGGACAACTCATCCGCTGGCGGACATCTTATCTCCGCTGGCGGACAATTTATATCCGCTGGCGGACAACTTATCTCCGCTGGCGAAATTTCTATCTCCGCTGGCGGACAACTTATCTCCGCTGGCGAAAATTTATCTCCGCTGGCGGACATCTTATCTCCGCTGGCGAACAATTTATCTCCGCTGGCGGACAACTTATCTCCGCTGGCGAAATTTTATATCCGCTGGCGGACAATTTATCTCCGCTGGCGGAAATTGATCTCCGCTGGCGAACAAATTTATCTCCGCTGGCAGAATTTAATATCTCCTTTTGGCGGAAAACTTATATCCGCTGGCGGACAACTTATCTCCGCTGGCGAACAACTTATCTCCGCTGGCGGACAACTTATCTCCGCCGGCGGAAAGTTTATCTAGGGTGGACAACGATTCTCCGCTTTGGCTGGGACAATTTATCTCCGCCTGCGGAAAACTTATCTCCGCTGGCGGACAATTTATATCCGCTGGCGGACGTTTTATCTCCGCTGGCGGACAACTTATTTCCGCTGGCGAACAACTTGTCTCCGCTGGCAGACAACTTATCTCCGCTGGCGAAATTTATATCCGCTGGCTGGAAAAGCTTATCTCCGCTGGCGAACAACTTATCTCCACTGGCGGAAAACTGAAATCTCCGCTGGCAGACAACTTTTCGCTCCGTTTCTCCGCTGGGAAATTTATCTCCGCTGGCGGACATCTTGTCTCCGCTGACGAACAACTTATCTCCGCTGGTGGACATTTATATCCGCTGGGGGACATCTTATTCCGCTGACAAAACAATTTTTCTCCGCTGGGGACAATTTATCTCCGCTGGCGGAAAAATTTATTTCCGCCGGCAAAACTTATCTCCGCTGGCGAACAATTTATCTCCGCTGGCTGGGAAATTTATCTCCGCTGGCGGACAACTTATCTCCGCTGGCGAACAATTTTTCTCCGCTGGCGGACAATTTATATCCGCTGGCGAACAACTTATCTCCGCTGGCGGACAATTTATCTCCGCTGGCGGGAAATTTATATCCGCTGGCCCGGACAACTTATCTCCGCTGGCAGACAACTTATCTCCGCTGGCGTTATCTTATCTCCGCTGGCGGAAATTTATCTCCGCTGGCGGACAATTTCCATCTCCGCTGGCGGACATCTTTATCTCCGCTGGCAGAACATCCACTTTATCTCCGCTTGGCGGACAGAAAAATTTATCTCCGCTGGCGGACAACTTATCTCCGCTGGCGGACAAACTTATCTCCGCTGGCAGACAATTTATCTCCGCTGGCGGAAATCTTATCTCCGCTGGCGAACAACTTATCTCCGCTGGCGGAAAATTTATCTCGGCTGGCGGATCTTGTCTCCGCTGGCGCCGACGAACAATTTATCTCCGCTGGCGGAAAACTGGCGGAGCATCGTTGTCCGCTGGCGGACAACTTATCTCCGCTGGCGGACAATTTATATCCGCCGCGGACAACTTATATCCGCTGTCGAACAACGTTTTATCTCCGCATTTTGGCGGAAAATTAAAATAATCTAGAGACTTCGCAAATATTATCGGCGGACATCTTATCTCCGCTGGCAGAAAAATTTATCTCCGCTGGCGGAAATTAATATCCGCTGGCAGAAAACTTATCTCCGCTGGCGAACAATCCTTATCTCCGCTGGCGGAGCAACTTATCTCCGCTGGCGGACATCTTATCTCCGCTGGCGGACAATTTATCTCCGCTGGCGGACACTTATCTCAACTGTCTCCGCTGTCGGACATTTTATCTCCGCTGGCGGAAAACTTATCTCCGCTGGCGGACAACTTATCTCCGCTGGCGAAAATTTTATCTCCGCTGGCGGACATCTCTTATCTCCGCTGGCAGAACAACTTATCTCCGCTGGCGGGAAATTTATCTCGGCTGGCGGACATCCTTGTCTATTCTGGCGGACAATTTATCTCCGCTTCGGAAAATTTAACATTTATCTCCGCTGGCCGAAGAAGAACATCGATGGCGGGCAACATTTCCGCTGGCGGACATCGATATGCCGCTGGGCACATGCGCAGTGTTGTTGGAGATCAATATCTAATTATCGCTGGCGGTCACTTTGAATCTCCTCCTCAACACAACGCATGTTTACAAACTTTAAATATACTTAACTAATATTGATAACATCAAGCTCTTATGGCTATCTTTTATCTCCAAATGCGAATACAAATTTATGGTCCGGTTTAACCTTGGCTAATTTTCTTCCGCTGGCGGGACATCTGCTATCATCTCATCGGTTGGTAGATACGCAATGTCGACTTCACCTTCAAGCGGCATGATGTATCTTGATGATTTTTTCTCTTCAAACAGGGTCCGCTGGTATGATGTATCTTCTCCGTGTTTTGTACGTGAATGAAACATGGGGTTGGCTAACATCTTATCTGTGCTCAAACTTAAATTTATGCTTCGCCATTACATCGGAAATAGCTGACTCGCTGGCAGAAAACTTATCCTTCAGTTGGCGAAAAACTTATATCACCTCTTTTGCTGCAGATGATAAGGCTATGTATCTCTGCCTCCCGGGAACTTAGGGGCAACTGTCGACAAGTTTTTCTTGACTGGCAGACAAACCGCTCCTCCTGACAACATGCATACATAGGCGGTGAATGACTTTCGGTTCGTCATATCGCGCTTTATCTCCGCATCAACAAACAACTCAATTGCCTTTCCTTGCTTTGGACGGCTTATCTCCCAGGTCGAGTTTTTGAAGTTTTGCCAAATATCTAAGGAAACGGTTTCTCGCTTGGCTGCCGCTGACTTTCGCTCGGAATGAGGATCGCTGGTTACGTTTTGAATTTGTTATAATTTGTTCGACCATTTTTTTCGAGATGCGCAATGTGGCGGAAATCATACTGTTCAGCAAGATAAGATAATTTTCCTCACTTTGAAGTTTTGGAACTGCCTTCACGTTTCAAATTGTATTATCTGTTCGAGCAACTCTCTAATCAACTTCCGTTGGCTGGCGCGCACCTTATCTTTCCGCAATGGCTAAAAGTATTGCATAGGCCCGATGTCAATTTATCAAATTCTGGCTGGATCTTTATCTTGATATTAGGACATCTTCTCCGCTGCCGGACAATTCATCTACGCTGGCGGACAATTTTACCTCAATGGCGGACAGGGTTCCGGGCGGATCTTATAAAACCAATGCGCCTCAGCGTTGCATCAACGTAGGCGTTCCATTTGTCTCCCTGATTGTTTTCTCCGCTGGCGGACTTTTATCTCCTGGCGGACGTGATTTGGGTGAACTTCGCTGAAAAAACCCTCGGGTTTGTCGCATAAAACCTCATCTCCAATGGCGGCCGTTGGATCCGCTGGTGACAACATCCATCTCCGCTGGTGGAGACCATGTTCGCTGGCAATGCAATTATCAACCTGATGGTTGCATGGCGTACAACTTGCAAATGTTTCCTGGCGGTCTTATCTCCGCTGGCCATTTTATTCGCTGGCAAACAGGTTTATCTCCGCTGGCGGAAAATTTATCTCCGCTGGCGACAATTTGGACGCCTGCGGAAAACTTCCATCCGCTGGCGACTTGACTGCGTAAACTCATCTGCATTCAATGGACTTTTTCCCGCTGGCGTCGAATTTAGTAAGCGACCACGTGCCGTTCTTCACGACAATTTGATTCGTACTCGTCCTTCATTGATGCTTTCCATATCTCGCCTTCTAGGACCGTTCAGCTTGTGCATCAAGTTTTTTGGAACTTATCTCCGCGTCTGCTACCAGTATCGCATTGAGCATATGATACTGCTGGCGGAGGTCGTCCTCATTTTTTGCCCGTCCTTACTATGGTGGGGCAATTTGGTCCACTTATTGGTTCTGGAATTACAAGAATGTCATTACTAGACCTAGTCTCCTCCTGATTTGTCTGGCTCATTTTCTGGATGGCGAACCGTTTATCGCTATCCATTTCGGGTTCAGAGTCCTGGTTTTGTTGAACTTATCTCAATTGATGGACATGTCATTTGGACCTGGCAGACAATGGCATAAAACTCATCTTCAAATTTTATATCTGTGGCGGAAAACTTATCTCCGCTGGCGAACATTTATCTCCGCTGGCGGACATCTCTAATCTTTCCGAACTTTGGCTAGAGCAATCGCTACTTATCAAAACTCTTAAATGCGATTTCTCCGCTGGTCACCCGCTTTCAGCTGCTTGCCACTCTATTCCGCAAATGCGTGGCGAGTTCCGCCCTTCTGCCCAATAGATTCACTCAATGGCTGCCGGACGCATTTATCTTGCCATTTCTACCAATGTTATCTGGCAATTTCGAACAACTCCGTTCCGCTGGTGTATATGGACATCTTAAGTTTCCTTTATTCCATTTTGGTTTAGGTAATTGTCAAAAACGTTGGATATTTATTCTCGGCCATTGTCGCTTCGTAAAACCTGACTTTTTCACCAGTTTGGCATGGAACGCTGGCGGACATCCAGTCTCCGCCTCGAAAACCTGATCTTTGGTTTCTCCGCTGGCGGGAAATTTATATCCGCTGGGGATATCTTATCTTTGGCGAATAACTTATCAATCATCGGACAATTTATCTCCGCTGGTGGATCAATTTCCCATTCTTCGCATTGGACCGCATACATCGGGAAATTCATGACCTGTTTGCTGGCGGACATGGTTATGTCCGCTGGAACTTTTGCGCATTTTATCTTGTTTTGGCTTGGATATGCCCTTATATTATCCCTTATTAACCATTTTCCTTTAATGGCGGAAAATGTACATGGCCGCTGGCAGATTGTTACCCATTTGCTGGCATCTGCCTCAACATTTACAATCTCCTTACACTTTTCCTGATTGTCCTGACCATAAACAATCCATTTTCAAATATCTCCCTTTATAACTATTTTCCGCTGGCGGAAAATGGTTTTTCTCAAACTGGCGTTCAATAGTTTCTGACCGATATGGCGACAACTTTTCCGCCCGTAACCAAGACAACTTTTTTCCGCTTAACGGATCTATTTATCTCCTTTGGCGGAAAGTTCCATCCCCTGGCGGATAACTGATTTTTCCGCTAAAAAGACATTTTATTTCCGCTTTACACAACGTTTATTTCCAACAAGATAAACTTATCTCCGCAAATACATTTTATCCGCTGGCGGGAAAATTTTTACAGCTTTTCAGAAAAATTTATCTCCGCTGGCGGGAAATTTACCCAATCCACCTGGCATGAACACTGGTCATTTGGCTGGCGAATTGGTATTTATTCCGCTGGCCACTTTGACATATTCAATTGGCGGAAACTTATCTCCGCTGGCGGAAAACTTTCCCCGCAAACGAACCACTGGACATCGCCCTCCACTTTTGCTCAAAATTTTATCTTCCGCTGGCATTCAATTTAAATGCCCTTCCTTTCCAACTTATCTCCCGCTGGCGGACCTATTCCCTTCTTCTGTTTTCTTAACTTATTTTGTTGGCAAACATCTTATGTGGTGGCAGACAAAATCTCCGCCTTCGGGGAATGCTATCTTCTGGCCTATTCTTAAATCCGCTGGCGAACAACTTTCTCCGCTGGCGGAAAAATCCATCTCCAGCTGGCGGACAATTTAATCTCCGTTGGCAAAAATGTTATTTCCGCTGGCGGACAACTTATCTCCGCTGTTTTTTTACCCTTATCTCCGTGGCGGAAAACCTTATCTCCACTGGCGGACAACTTATCTCCGCTAAACATCTTATCCCGCTTGCATTTATCTCCCATCCGGACATTTTATCTCCGCCGGCGCCGAAAAATTTTTTCCGCTGGCGGACTACCTTGCTGGTTCCTTGGCTGACAATTTATCTCCGCTGGCGGAAATTTTATCATCCGCTGGATAGACAACTTTAATCCGCTGGCGAACAACCTATCTTAAAATGGCGGAAAACTTTCTCGGCTGGCGGAGTTTTCCGGCTCATTTGCTCATTTGCTTATCTCCGCTGGCGCTCAATTTACCTCGATTGGCGGAAATCATTTTCTCCACTGGCGGACTTCTCATCAATGCTGGCCTATGTGCTTAATTGTTTTTCGGACAGTTTCTCAATATTGAAATTCATATTTCCGCTCATTTTGATATTTATCTCCCATGGCGCAAAACTTATCTCTGGTCGCAATGCACAAACAACTCATCTCAATGGCGGCAACTTTTCTTTTTTGGTCTTTATGTATCTCCGCTATTTTGACAACTTATCTCCGCTGGCGATTTTCCTAATTTCCGCTGGCGGAAACTTATACCATCGATTCGCGGAACAACTTTTCTCCGCTGGCGGACGCACTTTTCCGCTGGCTGTTGAGTCTCCGTTCCGCTTTTGTGTTTTCTCCGCTGGCGGACATCTTCATCTTTTTGGCGGAACCATTTTGTCTCCGCAAACAATTTTCGCTGCAACCTTCTAATGTTTGCTGCGGACAACTTATCTCCGCTGGCGGACATTTGTTGCTTGTTTTACAACTTATTCCGCTTTGGAACACTTATCTCGCTGGCGCCGATTTTTCGTCCGAGGCACTATCAATTTATCTCCGCTGGCGGAAATTTTATCTCGTTTCTGTTTAACTTATCTCCACTGGCGGTTTGTCTCCGCTGGCGGACAATTTTATCTCCGCTGGCGGAAATTCATCTATACTGGCGGACATCTTATCTCCGCTGGCGGAAAATATCGCCGCTGGCGGACATCCGCTGGCGGACATCGAGCATGGCGACAATCTCCGCTGGCGGGACAATTTATCTCCGCTGGCGGACATTTTTATCTCCGCTGGCATTATCTTTATCTCCGCTGGCGGGAAATTTATCTCCGCTGGCGGAAAATTTATCTCCGCTGGCGAACATCGTTTATCTCCGCTGGCGGAAAACTTATCACCGCTGGCGGAAAACTTATCTCCGCTGGCGGACAATTTTATCTCCGCTGGCGGAAATTTATCTCCGCTGGCGAACATCTTGTCTCCGCTGGCAGACAATTTATCTCCGCTGGCGGGAAACTTATCTCCGCTGGCGAACAACTTATCTCCGCTGGCGAACAACTTTTTAATTTGGGCGGAAAATTATCTCCGCTGGCGGACAGTTACTGCACCGTCAAAGGCCATGTATACAATTTATCTCCGCTGGCGGAAAACCAATTACTGGCGAACAACTTATCTCCGCTGGCAGACAATTTGTCTCCGCGCGGCGGACAACTTTATCCGCTGGCAGACAATTTATCTCCGCTGGCGGAAAATTTATCTCCGCTGGGGACATCTTATCTCCGCTGGCGAACAACTTATCTCCGCTGGCGAAAACTATCTCCGCTGGTGAAAAATTTATCATCCGCTGGCGGAAAACTCATCTCCACTGGCGGACATCTTGTCTCCGCTGGCGGACAATTTATCTCCGCTGGCGGGAAATTTATATCCGCTGGCGGACAACTTATCTCCGCTGGCGACAATTTCCTCGCTGGCGGACAAACGGTCTCCGCTGGCGGAAAACTTATCTCCGCTGGCGAACAACTTATAAAATTTCAGGCGAACAACTAATGGCTCCGCTGGCGGACATTAATCTCCGCTGGCGGACAATTTCTATCCGACCCCGGGAAATTTATATCCGCTGGCAGACAATTTATCTCCGCTGGACGGGCGTAATTTATCTCCGAACATGGGGGACATCTTATCTTTTTGGCGGACAATTTATCTCCGCTGGCGGACATCTTGTCTCCGCTGGCGGACAATTTATCTCCGCTGGCGGAAATTTATATTTAATGGCAGAAAACTTATTCCGCTAAAACAATTATCTCCGCTGGCGGACAACTTATCTCCGCTTAAGGATTCTTTTTATCTCTTTATAAACGGGAAATTTATTTCGCGCAAACGAATTTAGAAATGTGTTCGAAAAACTTGTCTGCACTAATAAGACAAGAATTTTCTCCGCTGGCGGAAACTTATCCTCAAATTGCGAACAACTTATCTCCAACAGGGCGCTAGAAAAAACGGTCATTCCGCTGGCGAGGCATCTTATGTCCGTAACAAGACAATTTATCTCCGCATGTGGGGTTTTATCTCGATCGGACTGCTTGTGTCCGCTGGCGGACCGCTGGACACTCCGCTAACGATCAACGTTTCTCCGCTGGCGGAAAGTTAATCTCCGCTGGCGAACAACTTATCTAGCTGTATCGCCTGGGCGGAAAACTCATCTCCACTGGCGGACATCTTGTTTTCCGCTGGCAGACAATTCAGACCTCCGCTGAAATCCATCTCGGGAAATTTATATCCGCTGGCGGACAACTTATCTCCGCTGGCTGTGTAAAATTTATCTCCGCTGGCGAGAAATTTATATCCGCTGGTGAACAACTTATCTCCGCTGGCGAACAAATCCATGCTGAGTTGGCGGAAAAGTTATCTTGCTGGCAAACAACTTAAGTCCGCTGGTTAAAAACTTATCTCGGCTTAGGGACATCGGATCTCCACTGTCATACATCTTGGGGGAAGCATCAGACTGGCTACCTTTATATCCGCTGGCGAGCAACTTATCTTCGCTGGCGAGCAACTTATCTCCGCTGGCGGGAAATTTATATCCGCTGGCGGAAAACTCATCTCCACTGGCGGACATCTTGTGTCCGCTGGCAGACAATTTATCTCCGCTGGCTGGAAATTTATATCCGCTGGCGGACAAATTGTCTCCGCTGGCGGACAATTTATCTCCTCTGGCGGAAAACTTATCTCCGCTGGCGGACATCTTGTCTCCGCTGGCAGACAATTTATCTCCGCTGGCGGAATATTATATCCGCTGGCAGACAATTTATCTCCGCTGGCGGGAAATTTATCTCCGCTGGGGGACATCTTATCTCCGCTGGCGAACAACTTATCTCCGCTGGCAGAAAACTTATCTCCGCTGGCGAACAACTTATCTCAGCTGGCGGACAACTAATCTCCGCTGGCGAACAACTTATCTCCGCTGGCGGAAAACTCATCTCCACTGGCGGACATCTTGTCTCCGCTGGCGGAAAACTTATCTCCGCTGGCGGACATCTTGTCTCCTCTGGCGGAAAATTTTTCTCCGCTGCCGGACATCTTACATCCGCTGGCGGACATCTTGTCTCCGCTGACAGACTTGATTTTATCTCCGCTGGCTGGAAATTTATATCCGCTGGCGGTCAAATTATCTCCGCAGACGAACAACGTTTCTCCGCTGACAAAAAACTAATCTCCGCTGGCAGACAATATATCTCCGCTGGCGGGAAATTTATATCCGCCGGCGGACAACTTATCTCGGATGAACAACGTTTCTCCGCTGGGGGAAAACTTATCTCCGCTGGCGAACAACTTATTTCCGCTGGCGGAAAACTCATCTCCACTGGCGGACATCTTGTCTCCTCTGGCGGAAAGCTTATCTCCGCTGGCGGACATCTTGTCTCCTCTGGCGGAAAATTTTTCTCCGCTGCCGGACATCTTGTCTCCGCTGGCGGACATCTTGTATCCGCTGGCAGACAATTTATCTCCGCTGGCGGGAAATTTATATCCGCCGTCGAACAACTTATCTCCGCTGACGGACAATTTATCTCAGCTGGCGGGAAATTTATATCCGCTGGCGGACAACTTATCTCCGCCGACGAACAACTTATCTCCGCTGGCGGACAATTTATCTCCGATGGCAGACAATTTTTCTCCGCTGGCGAGCAACATTTCTCCGCTGGCGGGAAGTTTATCTCGGCTGGCGGACATCTTGTCTCCGCTGGCGGACAATTTATCTCCGATGGCAGACAATTTATCTCCGCTGGCAGAAAACTTATCTCCGCTGGCGAACAACTTATCTCAGCTGGCGGACAACTAATCTCCGCTGGCGGACATCTTGTCTCCGCTGGCAGACAATTTATCTCCGCTGGCGGGCAATTTATATCCGCCGTCGAACAACTTATCTCCGCTGACGGACAATTTATCTCCGCTGGCGGGAAATTAATATCCGCTGGCAGAAAACTTATCTCCGCTGACGAACAACGTTTCTCCGCTGGCGAACAACTTATCTCAGCTGGCGGACAATTTATCTCCGCTGGCGGACAACTCATCTCCACTGGCGGACATCTTGTCTCCGCTGGCGGCCTATTATCTCCGCTGGCGGACATCTTGGCTCCGCTGCAGACAATTTATCTCCGCTGGCGAGAAATTTATATCCGCTCGCAGAAAACTTATCTACGCTGCCGAACAACTTATCTCAGCTGGCGGACAACTTATCTCCACTGGCGGACATCTCCACTGGCGGACATATTTCTCCTCTGGCGGAAAACTTATCTCCGCTGGCGGACATCTTGTCTCCGCTGGCGGACATCTTGTCTCCGCTGGCGGACATCTTGTCTCCGCTGACGGGAAATTTATCGCCCCTGGCGAACAACTTATCTCCGCTGGCGAACAACTTATCTCAGCTGGCGGACAACTAATCTCCACTGCCGAACAACTTATCTCCGCTGACGGAAAATTCGGCTCATCTCCACTGGCGGACATCTTGTCTCCTCTGGCGGAAAATTTTTCTCCGCTGGCGGATAACGCTATCTCCGCTGGCGGAAAACTTATCGCCCCTGGCGAACAACTAATCTCCGCTGGCGAACAACTTATCTCAGCTGGCGGACAACTAGTCTCCGATGGCAAACAATTTATCTTCGCTGGCGGAAAACTCATCTCCACTGGCGGACATCTTGTCTCCGCTGGCGGAAAACTTATCTCCGCTGGCGGACAACATCTTGCCTCCGCTGGCAGACATCTTATCTCCGCTGACGGGAAATTTATATCCGCTGGCGGACAACTTATCTCCGCTGGCGAGCAACTTATCTCCGCTGGCGGAAATCTTGTCTCCGCTGGCGGACAATTTATCTCCGCTGGCGGACAACTTATCTCTGCTGGCGAACAACTTATCTCAGCTGGCGGACAATTTTCTCTGCTGGCGGACATCTTGTCTCCACTGGCAGACAATTTATCTCCGCTGGCGGGAAATTTGTATCCGCTGGCGGACAATTTTCTCCGCAGACGAACAACGTTTCTCCGCTAACAAAAACTAATCTCCGCTGGCAGACAATTTATCTCCGCTGGCGGGAACTTTATATCCGCCGGCGGACAACTTATCTCGGATGAACAACGTTTCTCCGCTGGGGAAAAACTTATCTCCGCTGGCGAACAACTTATCTCCGCTGGCGGAAAACTCATCTCCACTGGCGGACATCTTGTCTCCGCTGGCAGACAATTTATCTCCGCTGGCGGGAAATTTATATCCGCTGGCGAAAAACTTATCTCCGCTGGCGAACAACTTATCTCAGCTGGCGGACAACTAATCTCCGCTGGCGAACAACTTATCTCCGCTGGCGGAAAATTTATCTCCGCTGGCGGACATCTTATCTCCGCTGGCAGACAATTTATCTCCGCTGGCGGGCAATTTATATCCGCTAACAGAAAACTTATCTCCGCTGGCGAACAACTTATCTCCGCTGGCGGACATCTTATCTCCGCTTGCAGACAATTTATCTCCGCTGGCGGGAAATTTATTTTCGCCGACAAACAACAACTCTCCGCTGGCGGACAACTTATCTCCGCTGGCGGGAAAACTTATCTCCGCTGGCGGACATCTTGTCTCCGCTGGCAGACAATTTATCTCCGCTGGCGGGAAATTTATATCCGCCGTCGAACAACTTATCTCCGCTGACGGACATTTTATCTCCGCTGGCGGGAAATTTATATCCGCTGGCGGACAACTTATCTCCGCTGGCGGAAAACATATCTCCGCTGGCGGACAATTTATCTCCGATGGCAGACAATTTATCTCCGCTGGCGAACAACTTTTCTCCGCTGGCGGGAAGTTTATCTCGGCTGGCGGAAAATTTATCTCCGCTGACGAACAACGTTTCTCCGCTGGTGGAAAACTTATCTCCCTTGGCGAACAACTTATCTCTGCTGGCGGAAAACTCATCTCCACTGGCGGACATCTTGTCTCCGCTGGCAGACAATTTATCTCCGCTGGCGGAAAATTTATATCCGCTGGCAGAAAACTTATCTCCGCTGGCGAACAACTTATCTAAGCTGGCGGACAACTAATCTCCGCTGGCGGACATCTTGTCTCCGCTGGCAGACAATTTATCTCCGCTGGCGGGCAATTTATATCCGCCGTCGAACAACTTATCTCCGCTGGCGGAAAACATATCTCCGCTGGCGGACATCTTGTCTCCGCTGGCAGACAATTTATCTCCGCTGGCGGAAAATTAATATCCGCTGGCAGAAAACTTATCTCCGCTGGCGAACAACTTATCTAAGCTGGCGGACAACTAATCTCCGCTGGCGGACATCTTGTCTCCGCTGGGGCGCATATGGGGCGGGGAATATAAACCCCTGGACGGACCAGAAGCTGGCCAAAAAATGCTCTTCTCCCACTCTCCAGCTGTATCTCTGTTTTAAGCCGCATTACAAGTGCAGGCAGCTCGACGAATCGGGATTACCAGCAGCCAAAATGCA
Organism: Drosophila lowei; assembly: GCA_008121275.1. Lineage (NCBI taxonomy): Eukaryota > Metazoa > Arthropoda > Insecta > Diptera > Drosophilidae > Drosophila > Drosophila lowei. The sequence goes on along the minus strand of VHIG01000021.1, from coordinate 44,768 downwards.
GCTGCGACCACCGCTGGAAATTGGCTCCGCTGGGGGAGGTCCATGGGTCAACAGCGAGTAAACAAGCGACTTTCCGGCGCTTTTTCCTGTTATCGAGCGCGTCCATTTGAATGTTGTTCTTTTTTTTTGCTGGAAAATTTATGCCAAGTGTCTGATAATTGAAAAGCGCAAGGGTAGAGGGGAATGGGTTAGTCGGGATCTCAGAGATAGAGAATAAAGAGAGTCCCCGCTGCAGCAACAAACGAAGCAACTGGAGAGTGAAATGGAACTCAATGGACCGCAAGAAACCCAGTTAAACGCTCGAGTCAAAGGTCAAGAACTGATTTAAAAAAATTCAAAATTATTCAAAATTTTCAAAAGTCAAACATATCCAGAACACATTTAAATTATTCAACATTTTTAAAATTCCCTCAAAATTTCAACACCAAAATATGTCTCGTCGGTCGAGTCCGGGGCGCGACTGATCGCAGAGATGGCAGAGACTTTTTCCATCGCCAGAGCATGAGCTATCTGAACTCGATAATAGAGAAGCTCTTGTTGGACGGCGCGAATCCGCGGACCAACGTGCTGACCGAGAATGAGCTGACGGACATTTGCATGTCGGCCGGGTTGCTGTTCCTCTCGCAGCCCATGCTGCTGGAGCTGAGTGCGCCAGTGAAGATCTGCGGGGACATACATGGGCAGTTCAAGGATCTGGTGAGAATATTCCAGAAGTGCGGCTATCCGCCGAGTGCGAACTACCTGTTCCTAGGGGACTACGTGGACCGGGGGCAGAACTCGATCGACACACTCACCCTGCTGCTGGCCTACAAGCTGCGCTACCCGCTGAACTTCTTCCTGCTGCGGGGCAACCACGAGTCGCCGGGGCTGAACCAGATCTACGGCTTCTTCGACGAGTGCAAGCGGCGGTACAGCATCAAGTTGTGGCGCTCCTTTGTCGACTGCTACGCCTGCATGCCGGTGGCCGCCATCGTGTCGGACAGGATCTTCTGCGTCCACGGGGGCCTCAGTCCGGACCTGAATTCGCTCGATGATATCCGGAATTTGAGACGACCCGCCGATGTGCCAGGCACCGGTCTGCTCTGTGACCTGCTGTGGTCCGATCCGGACGTCACTACTGATGGTTGGGGCTTTAACTGCGCGGCGTTAGCGTCACCTTCGGTCACGAGATTGTGGAGCGCTTCCTGCGGCAGTACAACTTCAACCTGATCGCCAGAGCCCATCAGGTCGTGCAGGATGGCTATGAGTTCTTTGCCAACCGCCAGCTAGTGACCATCTTCTCTCCCCCAACTACTGCAACATCTTCGACAACTGCGCCGCCGTTCTGGTTGTGGACGACTCTCTGCTCTGTCACTTCACCATCATTCGACCAGATCTTTCGCCTCCCGACTTTGCAGAGGAGCCAAATATGGGCGCACAAACATCTTACCCCGACAAAAGGGGGTAAGCAGAGGCAAGGTGAGGTGGTCCAACAAACGTTGGTAACTTTTGTTTGACTTTGCAAAACGTCTGCCTGGCCGCAATTTTCGCGAGAAAATAATTCCATGCGCAAATATTTAAATGCGGCTGAGGCGCGTACCGCGGGTGCACGTGGCAGGAGCACGCCCTCCCGCCGGTGATTAAATATTGAACAGAGACTACCTTACCCTCTGCCTTATTTCCTCTTCACACTTGCCAGATTCCTCCCCTGCGATTATATAGGCCCAATAAAATAATAAACGAAAGCCAGGCACTTGCCTTTATGGGTAACAAAACTTTATGCTGGCATTTCAGGGAAACAACAGGCAGAGACCCCGAAAAAGGGAAAAATTAAATAAAAATGTGAGAAACAACGAAATGATATGGTGGCACTTAATTTAAAGGTGTAGCAGCACGGAGATGGGGATCCGGACAGATGATGTATAAAATGTCAACGGCAACAAGCGAGAAACTTGTAAGTGTCCGTGGCAGTTGCAGGGCAGGGCTGTGGCAGGGGCAGGGGCTGGGGCTGGGGCAGAAAACTTTACCAAACGGTGTCAAAACAAAAAAGGAAAATTAAGCAAAGAAAAAAGGCATCCCGCGCTGGTGTGTGTCTGTGTCTCTGTGTGTGTGTGCTTTTTAGTGGCTTCACCTCTGTTCCTGACACCTGCGCAGAGTATATCCTTGAGGACGGCTCCAGCTCCAGCTCCGGCTCCGTCTCCGTCGACCAGGAAATGAGAAAATAAAGAGAACGAACGGCAGGACAATCTGCAGCTGAAGCCGGAGCTGATTGCTGAAAGCTGCCCTGAAGGAAGAGCGATAAAAAATACAAGTAGGAAATGTATACTACAACATTCCGACTGTAAGATACCCGCTGCAAAGATTTATTGGTCACTAAATAGACAACGATGGGATCGAGGTATCGAAACAACCATCTGGAAATGAGGTAAAAACGGAAGGTAATACTAGCAAAGAACTTCTGGTTTACAGATATATTATCTGGTTCTATTCTGGTTATAGCCAGGTGTACAGGTATACAGGTATCCCTCAGACACGCTCATCTGTTGACGTACTTCCTTTTGTCTGTTGCATATACTTCCACACGAACACGATTACGGGGTATATAAGTCCGGTTTTGGTTCCGCGCCATCTTAAAATTCCACCGTTACCGTTATACTTAACGATAACTGGTGGGGTAGGTGTGCGCCCGGGCATGTCCGGAGAGATCCCCAGTCTAATTGGCATGCAAAGGTTGTCCACAGCTGTCCACCCAGAGCTGTCTTTGATGGGCATCACTTGGGGCAATACAGGAACCCAGGAAACGAATCTTGAGAGGAGGAATATTCCTGAGTAGGTAATCAAAGAAGCTGGGAATCCATGGGAATACGATGGAATTGCAAAGCTATAGTACCAATTATTCCCATCTGAATGTCCTTTCTTTCTGTCTCTTTCTTCGCCCTCTGTCTCTATTTCAGCCTTATATAATGTAAAATCAAAACATCAGCCACGTGCTGTGCGCCAAATGGCGCCTAAGCTCCGGAAACAGCTGTTAAAGCGTAAACAAAAGTCAGATGATGGCAGAGCCCCAAAGGGAGACAGAGAGAGAGAGAGAGAGAGAGAGTCTTCAAGCAGAGCTTTCACGCTCTCTGCAACGCTCTGGCTTTACCGTTTCGCTCTGCAAACAAACTTCACTTTCATTCAGAGCCGACAACAGCTTTCGTGGCGCCTCGCTGCGTGTCGTTCTGCCTCGCGTTCAGTTCGCCGTTGCAAGCCGAAGCTAGAGGTTGTCTTGTCGTCGCGTTGGTGGCTTAGGTGTGCGTGTGCAGAGACGTATATCAGGACCCGTTATCAGGACCGCCAGCGGAAAACATATCTCCGCTGGCGGACATCTTGTCTCCGCTGGCAGACAATTTATCTCCGCTGTCGAGAAATTTATATCCGCTGGCAGAAAACTTATCTCCGCTGGGGAACAACTTATCTCAGCTGGCGGACAACTAAAGTTATTTTATTTGTAATACCGCAGAAGTTCAGTATACAGAATTATATGTGCTTCCGAGTAACATACGCAAGAGACTGACGCCGAAAGAAGAACATCGATATGAGAGCATCGATATGAGAACATCGATATGCAGCAGGGCACATGCGCAGTGTTGTTAGAGATCAATATCTAATTATCGTGGCGGTCACTTTGAACACTCCTCCTCAACACAACGCATGTTTACAAACTTTAAATATACTTAACTAATATTCGATAACATGTCAAGCACTTATAAACTATCTTTTAAACCAAATGCGAATACAAATTTATGGTGCTTAACCTTGGCTAAGTTCTTTGTGAGGACATCTGCTATCATCTCATCGGTTGGTAGATACGCAATGTCGACTTCACCTCTCTTGAGAACCTCTCGAATATGATGTATCTTGACGTCGATGTGTTTTGTACGTGCATGAAACATGGGGTTTCTAGCAAGCTGCTGTGCTCCAATGTTGTCGCCGTACATCTGAATAGCTGACTCCTTGGACATCAGCTTCAAGTCAATCAGTAGGTTGCGAAAGTATATCGCCTCTTTTGCTGCAGATGATAAGGCTATGTACTCTGCCTCCGTGGAACTGAGGGCAACTGTCGATTGCTTTCTTGACTCCCAAGAAACCGCTCCTCCTGCCAACATGCATACATAGCCAGTGAATGACTTTCGGTTCGTCATATCACTTGCCCAATCTGCATCAACAAAACACTCAATTGCCTTTCCTTGCTTTGTGTAGCATATCTCCCAGTCGATAGTTTTTGCCAAATATCTAAGGATGTGCTTGGCTGCCGCATCATGCTCGGAATGAGGATCCTTGTTACGTTGTGCTAATTTGTTCACCGAATGCGCAATGTCCGGACGAGTCATAACAGCAAGATAAGATAACTCTCCAATTAGTTTTTGGAACGATGTGATGTCGACCCTGCGGCAGTCCTCTTTGTTGCATGCCACCTGGTAACCAGCTTCAAGCGGCGTGGACGTCTGTCGACAATCTTTCAAATTGTACTGTTCGAGCAACTCTCTAATATACTTCCGTTGGCTGATTGAAATCGCACCTGTACTGCCTTCACGTTTCACCTCAATACCTAAAAAGTATTGCATAGGCCCGATGTCAACCACATCAAATTCTGCTGCGATCTTTATCTTGATATTAGATATATCATCTAGGTCCTTACACGCCAAAATAATGTCATCTACGTAGACAGCTATTAGACACATATTTTTACCTGGCTTACAATACAGACAGGGTTCGTTGACAGTCGGTATAAAACCAATGCGCCTCAGCGTTGCATCCAACGTAGAGTTCCACACTCTTCCTGATTGTTTTAGCCCATATATACTTTTGTGAAGCCTCAAAACGTGATTTGGGTGAACTTCGCTGATGAAGCCCTCGGGTTGTCGCATAAAAACCTCATCTTCCAATTCGCCGTTGAGATACGCCGTGACAACATCATTTTTGATGTAGGTGGAGACCATGTTCGACTGCAAGTGCAATTATCAACCTGATAGTTGCATGGCGTACAACTGGTGCAAATGTTTCCTTGTAGTCGATCCCGTAGCGTTGGCTACAACCTTTCGCCACCAGACGTGATTTGAGCCTGTTCACGCTTCCATCCGCATTGGACTTGACTGCGTAAACCCATCTGCATTCAATGGACTTTTTCCCGCTAGGCAATTTAGTAAGCGACCACGTGCCGTTCTTCACGAGAGATTCGTACTCGTCCTTCATTGATGCTTTCCATATCTCGCCTTCAGTAGACCGTTCAGCTTGTGCGTAGTTTTGTGGAACTTGTACGTCTGCTGCCAGTATCGCATTGAGCATATGATACTGCTTCCTTGGTCGTCCTGGTTTGCCCGTCCGTACTATGGTGGGGCGTCCTGGTCCTCTTATTGGTTCTGGAATTACAAGAATGTCATTACTAGACCTAGTCTCCTCCTGATTTTCTGGCTCATTTTCTGGATCTTTAAATTGCTCGCTATCCATTTCGGGTTCAGAGTCCTGGTTTTGTTGAACCTCAATTGAACCTTCAGGTTCTACAAAAAAATGACATCCCTACTCTCTACGAGTTTCCTGGTTTCTTTACTGACCAAACGGTATGCTTTGGCCGTATCGGAGTAGCCCACCATTATATACTCTAAGCCTTTCTGTACGAACTTTGATTTCTTTGTTTTATCTAGAGCAATCGCTACTGAGCCAAAAACTCTTAAATGCGATACCACTGGCTTTCTACCTGTCCATATTTCAAAAGGTGTCACCCCCGCTCAAGCAGCTGCTTGCCACTCTATTTCGCAAATACGTGGCAGTTCGAATCGCTTCTGCCCAATAGCATTCACTCAACCCAGCATGCAACAGCATACTTCTTGCCATTTCTACCAATGTTCTGTTGGCCCTTTCTGCAACTCCGTTTTGTTGAGGTGTATATGGCACTGTTAAGTTTCGCTTTATTCCATTTTGGTTTAGGTAATTGTCAAAAACGTTGGATATGTATTCTCGGCCATTGTCGCTTCGTAAAACCTTGACTTTTCTACCAGTTTGGCACTCAACTTGACTTTTAAATTCACCAAAAAAAGCCTCGAAAACCTGATCTTTGGTTTTAGGAAACTTACTGATACATATTTTGAACAATCATCAATAAATGTGGCGAAATATCGATTGCCTCCCATTGACTGCTTTTGCATTGGACCGCATACATCAGTATGTATTAAGTCTAGTACGCCCTTTGACCTGTTTGTGCTCGATTGAAATGGTTGCACGCAAATTTTACTTTTGCGCATGTTGCACACACTTGTTTTGGCTTGTATATGCCCTTGAGACCTATTACCATCTCCTTATTAACCATTTCCTTTAATGCGTCAAAATGTACATGGCCGAACCTATTGTGCCATTTGAATGCATCTGCCTCAACATTTACAATGTTCATACACTTTTCCTGATTGTCCTGAACCATAAACAATCCATTTTCCAGATATGCCTTTATAACTATTTTTCCGTTTTCAAAAATCATCGCTTGATTTTTTCTCAAACACAACTTTTTTTTCCATGTTTTAATAGTTTTGTGACCGATATAAAATTGTACTGCAAATCTGGTACCAAGATAACATTTTCCAGCGTAACGGATCTATCACCGAACTTTACTTGAACAGTTCCATGCCCTTCAGCAATAAGTGATTTACCGCCGGCTAAATATACTTTTGATTATCTTCCGTGAACGACACAAAGCGTTCATTGTCACAACATAGATGCGCCGTTGCGCCACTGTCTATGCACCATGCATTTAACATCTGGTCATTTGGCTTAGCTAAATTTAGGATTGGTACATATTTTTCTGGTTCCACTTTGGCATATTCGGTTACGCAAAGCATTGTACCCAATCTTTCCCCGCTTTTACTGTTTGCGCCCTTGTTGTTTGCTCCTTCCTGCTTGCTTTTAGCACGACATTCCGATTTAAAATGCCCTTCCTTTCCGCACTTAAAACACTTTTTGCCCTTCTTAAAGTTTTTCTTAAAATTTTTGTTGTCATAACTGACGTGTAGTTCCGCGTTACTTGTAATTTCCTTGCTAATGCTATCTTCCTGCCTATTCGCTTCTTCAGAAATTTTTATTTTTAGCATGCTCAAGCTCGGCAAATCATCTCGCGTCTCAATCGCAACAACAAAACTTTCATACGATTTAGGCAAACCATTAAGCAACACAACTGATAAAATCTTTTCATCAACCTTTATGTTGACCTCTGCTAAAGCCTCGTGTACCACCTGGAATTTCCGCAAATAATCCTGTGCACTTATACCATCCGACATTTTTAACGTCAACAATTGTTTAATTAAAAGCACTACCCTTGCTGGTCCGCTTGGCCTGTGAATTTTATTTCGCTTTTGCCATGCCTGTGACGACGATACACAATTTTTAATATTGTTTAGTTGAGTCGATTTAGGTTAGGTTAGGTTAGGTAGAGGCGGCCGCCAAGCTCGCTTTAGCCCAGCACACTTAGGCCGGTTTCGGCCCGTTGTGATACCGCTTGGGATCATTCCCACCCTGCAGATGAGACTTCATGTCAACAGTTGTCCCATCCAGATGCTCTTATAAAGTTGACAATCTTTCTGGGACATAGCGTGGACATCTCCGAGATGTCGTTCAGAAAGGCAGAGCCCAAGTGATGCAGCCTCCTTCTGCTGAGAGCTGGGCAGGAACAGAACAGATGTTCCACTGTTTCCTCCTCGTCCTCGTCTCTGCAGCTGCGGCAGAAATCATTGTATGGGGCACCCAGCCTGTTTGCGTGGGTGCCTACCAGCCAGTGTCCTGTGAGGGAACGTATGACTGCGCTGCACCTTTCCCAGCTGAAGTTTGCAGAGCTCTGAGGTGCGCTTCTTATCTATGGTCGGCCATGTTTGCCGAGCTGTGCGACAACGTGGCCCTTTTTTGCGACTTGTTGTCTATCAGTCGCGTGTACTGTTTTTTATGATGAGCTTGCAGGTGGCCATAGGCATACAAATATCCTCCTTATCTTGGAGAATGGGGTTGTAGTACCAGATCTGGCCAGTAAAGAAATTATGCAGTTGCCCTCGATATCCCGGTGGCCCGGGACCCATATAAGGCTGATAGCAAATTGCTGAGCCATCTCGTGAAGAGATCTGCGGCACTTCGCCACAGTAGCCGAGTTCGAGGAGATCGCGTTAAGTGATCTGATCGCAGCTTGGCTGTCGCTGTAGATGTTTAGATTGGTTGCCGTGGTGGTAACCGTGTGAAGGCAGTACAGAGCCTCCTGATTGCTGTAACTTCCGCTTGGAAGACGCTACAGTGATCCGGAAGCCTGAAAGATTGCCTTATGTTAAGTTGTTCAGAGTAGATTCCTCCTCCCACCCTGCCGTCCAGTTTTGAGCCATCCGTGAAGATGCTTATGGCCCCGTCTGGGCCGGGGAGTCCCTCGAGCCAATCGTCTCTGTGAGGGATGATTATGCTGAATGGAGTCTCCGTGTGCTCCATTGGAACTTGATAGTCCGTTCTTGTTGGGACCATGTTGTTTTATTTAGTATAGATGAGTGACCTATGTTCTGGGGTACCCATTGTTCAGAGTCCCTAAGACGTATTGCTGCCATTTCTGCCCGCTCCTTTCCTGCAAAGTCAAGGCTCTGAAGGCATAACATGGCGTTTAGCGCATCATTTGGTGTAGTTCGAAGAGCTCCACTGATCAGAGGGCGGCTGTTCGCTGAACCTTGCCCAGCTGATTGGTGATTGTCCTTTTTGTTAGGGCAGGCCACCAGACAGTAACTCCGTAGAGTATTATAGGTCTGACTATTGCCAGATATATCCATCGGACTATGCTTGGGTTCATGCCCCACTTTAGGCCGATAGCTTTTTTGCAAGTATAGAGTGCTGTCGTTGCCTTCCTCACTCTATCCTTGACATTCAGGTTCCAGCTAAGCTTTTTGTCAATTACCAACCCTAAAAACTTGCACTGTCGCTGAAGGAGAGCCTGTATCCGTTTGGTATTGGGGGTTGAGGGGCTGGACCTTGTATTTTTCGTGAATAACACGAGTTCCGTTTTCGAGGGATTTAGTCCCAGTCCGCGCGATTCTGTCCATTCGGACAATCGCGCAAGCTTTCGGTCATTAGGTCGCATAGTGTTTGGGGAGTAACCCCGCAAAGATAACGCCAACGTCATCCGCGTATGCCACTACTTTACAGCCCCCTCTTCCAGGTCGCATAGAATCTTATTGACTGCAATGTTCCATAGATCGTGGCGGTCAGAACTCCCCTTGCGGGGTTCCTCTGTTTGACATACTTTGACTGGGTGGACGATCCCATCGATGATGTCACCGTCCTGCGTATGAGCAATTGATCAATGAGCATCAAAAGTGACGGTCCACCCCAGGTCAGTCAGGGCTTCTGTAATGGCGCCCGGTGTGACGTTGTTGAAGGCTCCCTCGATATCGAGAAAAGCTATTAGTGAGTATTCTTTGAGATGCAGGGATTTTTCTACACTGAAAGATCACTTCGTGAAGTGCCGTTTCCGTGGTTTTTCCTTTTCGGTCTGAAGGCATGCTGCGCACTTGAGTACAGCTGGGGACTTATGGTAGTCCGTAATTGTAACCCGATAAGTCTCTCAAAGGTTTTGAGTAGGAAAGACGATAAACTGATTGGTCTAAAGTCTTTCGGGGTTGAGTGTGAGGCTTTGCCTGCTTTAGGGATAAAGACTATCCTAGCCTTAAGCCACGCTTGCGGTATTGTACATACCGCCAGTATCTTCCTGAAGATACTATGTAGCCAGTTGATGGCCGTCTCCCCGGCCTTCTGAAGTTGGGCCGGGATTACCTGGTCCGGGCCTGGCGATTTAAACGGGTTGAAGCTGTTTACTGCCCAGCTTATGTTCCGTTTAGTAAGGATATGGTCCATCGATTCTACCGATCCCTCTCCTGGGACGGTATGTCGGCTCGGTGGATGTGCATCCGGGGAAATGCGTGTCGAGCAGAATGTGTAGGGACTCCTCACTAGAGTTGGTCCACGTGCCATCATTCTTTTTGAGGTAACCTACCGAGGGGGTAGTTTTGAGAGAACTTTCCGGAGTCTTGCGGCCTCCGAAGTTTCCTCGATTTCGGAGCAAATTTTTGCCAGGAGGCTCTTTTAGCCTTCCTCGTTTCCTTTTTGTATAGTGCTAGACTGGTTTTATAGTCTGCCCAGTGAGTATCCTCCTCCTTAGTTCTTGTGGCTCTATTGAATAGAGTCCTGCAAGTTCTACGAAGGGTGTCTAGTTGCTTAGACCACCAGGGGGTTCTTTTTCCCCTTGGTCTGGTAGAAGGGCATGCTGCCTTGAAGGCTTTGTTGCACGCATCCGTAAACCTGTTCACAAGACGGTTTAGGTTGTCTTCAGTGTTCGGGCAATTAGGGGCGTTAGGAGGATGAAGCTCCTCCAGGGTTGTGTTATATTTTTCCCAGTTGGCTTTTCTGGGGTTGATATAGTCGGTTGGTTTGGGAATATCGAAGGATAGTATCGTCTCGATATACCTGTGGTCCGAAGGAGTGGTCTCCTAGGACTCTCCAGCTCTTGATTGTGTCCAGCAGTTTACAACCTTTGACACTAGCGTGAGGTCAATGACCTCCTGCCGATTTTAATTATAAATGTGGGGTCGTTACCCCGATTGCATATGAATAAATTTGAGTTCAGGATGAAGCTGAACAGTGACGTTCACCCCTTACATTCGTGTCCGTGCCCCCCATTGGGTGTGGTGGGCGTTGGCATCGCAACCTATAAGTAGGTCTTTGTCCGTCCTTTCGCTGTCGCTGGCTATTTTGCGAACAAGGTCGTTCGGAGGATCATCCTCCTCGTGGGCCATATAGGACGCCACCAGCCTGAGATGATTCCTTTTAGTTCTCTCTTTTGCCGCCGTGTTATCACCATCGCTATAATTATGGAGCAGAAAGACATTTAGGTGCTTTCTGATCCTTTAAAGTATGCAGGTACGGATTTTACCTTCATTTTGGGATACAATGATCTTGTATTCCCTCGTCCCCAATCCACAGACCTTGCCTAGTTTACCACCCAAGGCTCCTGGATCAGGACTACGTCGGCTCCGCTTGCGTCTAGGCGGTTATGAGAGCAGCCGATGCTGCTTTACAGTGGTGGAGATTTATTTGAAGGATCCTTAGGACCATCTTCAAGATTCTCCACCACCGTGATGTCCGCGTCCGAGTCATCTGAGACTCTCTCGGCACATAGACTCAAAGTCGAGCATCAGCTCTGTCTCTGAGGAGAAGCCTTCCTGGTCTGGCTCCAGCTCGTCGTCAGGCGCTTCGATCTCCGCAGCGACATCCTGCACGTCTTCTTGACGACAGGAAGCGTTCCGCGGCCGCCGCGTCCGCTTTGTACACCTTGATGGTGACCGAGCTGAAGCCGAAGTTTAGCTTTATTCCTTTAGCTGGTTATCGGGGCCAGCGACTCTTTATTGAGAACGGCACAGCCTGGTTAGTCGGCCCTTGTGTCGTCTCAACAGTTTGGCTACCTTCAATCTGAGGTTGGTAGTCCTGGGTTGCATCTCTGCAGCATCTTGAGGATGCGTTCTTTGGCTCCTAAAAGGTAGCCGGCACCCAAATTCTGGCCCTCGGTCTGCATCAATAACCTCGCTCCAGTCGACTGCGACGAGTTTCGCCCCAGCATTGACCGCATACATCCTCGCCGACCTGCGCTACCGCCGCTTTATAAAGCTTTACAGAGATTTCGCTCGTCTTCGCAGGCAATTATTTTAAGTTTTTTGCCCTGGAACCACCCCTTGTTTTGCAGACTGGCGGAGGTCCAGGGTCTTTATCGAGGAGTTCGAACCAGCGGTTAATGCCGCTTCCACCCACTTCCACGAACCTATTGTGCCATTCTACCCATCTGCCTGCCTTTGTCGATGGACACCAATTAGCGTCCTCTTGTGGCAAACTGCGCAAAGGAGACATTTGGCAGCATCTGCCTTTTAACTATTTTTCCGTTTTCTCCTGCGATCGCTGCCTTTTCTCAAAGCCAACTTTTTTTCCTGTTTTAATCCGGGAGTTTTGCCGACCGATATAACCTTCTTCAGCAAGTCGGCTGATGGGCAAGATCAACATTTGCCGACGGCGTAACGGCCCTATCACCGAACTTTTCGGCATATGAACAGTTTTCGGGGCCTTTCGACGGCAAGTCAACCCCTCCGCTTTACCAGAAGGTCGGGCTAAATATTGCTTTTGATTATCTTCCGGAACGACTTCAAAGCGTTCATTGCCACCCACACCGGATTCGGGTTGGGCCCTGTCGGGTTATGCACCAGGCATTTAACACCTGGTCATTATTCCCTTGCTAAAGAGGATTGGGCCATATTTTTGGGCCGCTGCCTTTGGCATATGGGGTTACCCAGTTGGCATTTGGGGAGCGCCACACCCATTTGTTTTTGTTGTTTGCTCCCCTTGTTGTTATCCTGTACATCTTTGTTCCCACGAGATTCCGATTTAAAATGCCCTTCCTTTCCGGGCACTTAAAACACTTTTTGCCCGGGTAAAGTTTTTCTTAAAATTGGGGGTTGTCATAAGTGACTGTAGAGCCTTGTAATTTCCGTTAATGCTATCTTCTGGGCTATTTTTATACCGGGCCCCAGCCAGGCTCGGCAAATCATCTCGGCACGGGTCGCAACAACAAACTTAGTCCGGCCCGGTTTAGGCAAACCATGGGGGTTGGGAACTGGTAAAATTTTTTCAGGGACCTTTATGTTGAGCCTTGCTGAGGCGGCACCACGTGCACGTCACCTGGAATTTCTAGCAAATACCCGCTGGCTGCGGGACTGCTTACCATCGGACATTTTTCCCGTCAACAATTGCCCGCTTTAAAAGCTGACCTACCGCTGGTAGGCTGTTCCTATCCGCCGTGAATTTTATTTGGCTTTTGCCATGCCTGTGACGACGATACCTCACGAGCCCATATTGACCAGTTGAGTCGATTTAACACAAAGTAAAATTGACGCCAACGCCTTTTGATCCTTTAGTTCAAAAGCTGCACGTTGCTCATTTGTTGCACTTTCACTAAGCTCAATTTTACCACTGACGATTGGCCACAAATCATTTTGTATGAGAACACTTCTCATCAAAACTTCCCATGTGCTATAATTGTTTTCGTCCAGTTTCTCAATATTGAAATTCATATTTCCACTCATTTTTCCGCTTCTTGATACTTATTGTCCCACAGTGCAAAAATTTGTAACTGTCGATCGTCTCATGCACAAAGCAACTACGACGACAATACTGTTGTCCTTGTCTTTCGGTTTTTTTTTTTTCGTTTTCTTTTATGTATCCCTCCGAGTTGCTATTCACACACACACACACTCACGATTTTCTAAGTCTTGGTATACACACTTTTGGTATACACACGCAATTTTGTACGGCTTGGCATACGCACTTTTGGTATACACACTTGAGTCTCCGTTCGCTTTTTTGTGTTTTCTGATCCGTTGGGACTTCTTTATTTTGGACTTAAAACCACGGCAACGGTCCGATTCGCTGCAAAATTCTAATCAAAAACACAATGCGAATCTCTGTTGAATTTGTTCAACTTGTTCTTTTCCTTTTCTATGTACACACACACCAATGAGTCTATGCCGTTTTTTTTCGACACTGCTTTTCACTAAGCACCAAACAATTTTATTGTTTCTCACTGTTTCTGTTTAATACTTTCTGGGTGCCTGGGCCCATAACCTGTTAAAGTTATTTTATTTGTAATACAGCAGAAGTTCAGTATACAGAATTATATGTGCTTCCGAGTAACATACGCAAGAGACTGACGCCGAAAGAAGAACATCGATATGAGAGCATCGATATGAGAACATCGATATGCAGCAGGGCACATGCGCAGTGTTGTTAGAGATCAATATCTAATTATCGTGGCGGTCACTTTGAACAAAGAACTTATCTCCGCTGGCGGAGAACTCATCTCCACAGGCGGACATCTTGTCTCCGCTGGCGGAAAACTTATCACCGCTGGCGGACATCTTGTCTCCTCTAGCGGAAAACTTTTCTCCGCTGGCGGACATCTTGTCTCCGCTGGCGGACATCTTGTCTCCGCTGGCGGACATCTTGTCTCCGCTGGCAGACAATTTATCTCCGCTGGCGGGAAATTTATATCCGCTGGCGGACAATTTATCTCCGCAGACGAACAACGTTTCTCCGCTGACAAGAACTAATCTCCGGTGGCAGACAATTTATCTCCGCAGCCGAGAACTTCATATCCGCCGGCGGACAACTTATCTCGGATGAACAATGTTTCTCCGCTGGGGAAAACTTATTTCCGCCTGCGGAAAACTTATCTCCGCTGGCAGAAAATTTATCTCCGCTGGCGGGAAATTTATTTCCGCCGACGAACAACTTATCTCAGCTGGCGGACAACTTATCTCCGCTGGCGGGAAATTTATATCCGCCGGCGGAAAACTTATCTCCGCTGGCGAACAACTTATCTGCGCTGGCGGAAAACTCATCTCCGCTGGCGGACATCTTGTCTCCGCTGGCAGACAACTTATCTCCGCTGGCGAACAACTTATCTCCGCTGGCGGACAACTAATCTCCGCTGGCGGAAAACTTATCTCCGCTGGCGAACAACTTATCTCCGCTGGCGGAAAACTCATCTCCACTGGCGGACATCTTGTCTCCGCTGGCAGACATCTTATCTCCGCTGACGGAAAACTTATATCCGCTGGCGGAAAACTTATCTCCGCTGGCGGAACATTTTATCTCCGCTGGCGGAAAACTTATCTCCGCTGGCGGACAATTTATCTCCGCTGGCGGACAACTTATCTCCGCTGGCGAACAACTTATCTCCGCTGGCGGCTGGCGGAAACTCATCTCCGCTGGCGGACAACTTATCTCCGCTGGCGGACAATTTATCTCCGCTGGCGGACAATTTATATCCGCTGGCGGGACATCTTATCTCCGCTGACGGACAATTTATCTCCGCTCCGCTCCGCTGGCGGAATTTATCTCCGCTGGCTGGCGAAAACTTATATCCGCTGGCGGACAACTTATCTCCGCTGACGAACAAATTATCTCCGCTGGCGAACAACTTATCTCCGCTGGCGGACAATTTATCTCCGCTGGCGGACAACTCATCTCCACTGGCGGACATCTTATCTCCGCTGGCGGAAAACTTATCTCCGCTGGCGGACATCTTGTCTCCGCTGGCAGACAATTTATCTCCGCTGTCGAGAAATTTATATCCGCTGGCAGAAAACTTATCTCCGCTGGCGAACAACTTATCTCAGCTGGCGGACAACTAATCTCCGCTGGCGAACAACTTATCTCCGCTGGCGGAAAACTCATCTCCACTGGCGGACATCTTGTCTCCGCTGGCGGAAAACTTATCTCCGCTGGCGGACATCTTGTCTCCTCTGGCGGAAAATTTTTCTCCGCTGCCGGACATCTTGTCTCCGCTGGCGGACATCTTGTCTCCGCTGACAGACAATTTATCTCCGCTGTCGGGAAATTTATATCCGCTGGCGGACAATTTATCTCCGCAGACGAACAACGTTTCTCCGCTGACAAAAAACTAATCTCCGCTGGCAGACAATATATCTCCGCTAACGGGAAATTTATATCCGCCGGCGGACAACTTATCTCCGATGAACAACGTTTCTCCGCTGGGGGAAAACTTATCTCCGCTGGCGAACAACTTATCTCCGCTGGCGGAAAACTCATCTCCACTGGCGACATCTTGTCTCCGCTGGCGGAAAACTTATCTCCGCTGGCGGACATCTTGTCTCCTCTGGCGGAAAATTTATCTCCGCTGCCGGACATCTTGTCTCCACTGGCGGACATCTTGTCTCCGCTGGCAGACAATTTATCTCCGCTGGCGAACAACTTATCTCAGCTGGCGGAAAACTCATCTCCACTGGCGGACATCTTGTCTCCGCTGACAGACAATTTATTTCAGCTGCCGGAAAATTTATATCCGCTGGCAGAAAACTTATCTCCGCTGGCGAACAACTTATCTCAGCTGGCGGACAACTAATCTCCGCTGGCGAAGAACTTATCTCCGCTGGCGGAGAACTTATCTCCGCTGGTGGACATCTTGTCTCCGCTGGCAGACAATTTATATCCGCTGGCAAAACTTATCTCCGCTGGGAACAACTTATCTCCGCTGGCGACAATTTATCTCCGCTGGCGGGAAATTTATATCCGCTGGCGGTCAATTTATCTCCGCAGACAACAACGTTTCTCCGCTGACAAAAACTAATCTCCGCTGGCAGACAATTTATCTCCGCTGGCGGGAAATTTATATCCACTGGCGGACAACTTATCTCGGATGAACAACGTTTCTCCGCTGGGGGAAAACTTATCTCCGCTGGCGAACAACTTATTTCCACTGGCGGAAAACTCATCTCCACTGGCGGACATCTTGTCTCCGCTGGCAGACAATTTATCTCCGCTGTCGAGAAATTTATATCCGCTGCCAGAAAACTTATCTCTGCTGACGGAAAACTCATTTCCACTAGCGGACAACTTGTCTCTCCTGGCGGAAAATTTATCTACGCTGGCGGACATCTTGTCTCCGCTGGCGGAAAATTTATTTCCGCAGACGAACAACGTTTCTCCGCTGACAAAAAACTAATCTCCGCTGGCAGACAATTTATCTCCGCTTGCGGGAAATTTATATCCGCTGGCGGACAACTTATCTCCGCTGGCAAACAACTTATCTCCGCTGGCGGAAAACTCATCTCCACTGGCGGACATCTTGTCTCCGCTGGCAGACAATTTATCTCCGCTGGCAGGAAATTTATCTCCGCTGGCGGACATCTTATCTTCGCTGTCGAACAACTTATCTCCGCTGGCGGAAAACTTATCTCGGCTGGCGGACATCTTGTCTCCGCTGGCAGACCATTTATCTCCGCTGGCGGGAAATTTACTTCCGCCGACGAACAACTTATCTCCGCTGGCGGACAATTTATCTCCGCTGGCGGAAATTTATATCCGCTGGCGGAAAACTTATCTCCGCTGGCGAACAACTTATCTGCGCTGGCGGAAAACTCATCTCCACTGGCGGACATCTTGTCTCCGCTGGCAGACAATTTATATCCGCTGGCGGACAACTTATCTCCGCTGGCGAACAACTTATCTCAGCTGGCGGACAACTTATCTCCGCTGGCGGGAAATTTATATCCGCCGGCAGACATCTTATCTCCGCTGACGCGAAATTTATATCCGCTGGCGGACAACTTATGTCCGCTGGCGAACAACTTATCTCAGCTGGCGGACAATTTATCTCCGCTGGCGGACATCTTGTCTCCGCTGGCAGACAATTTATCTCCGCTGTCGAGAAATTTATATCCGCTGGCAGAAAACTTATCTCCGCTGGCGAACAACTTGTCTCCGCTGGCAGACAATTTATCTCCGCTGGCGGGAACTTTATATCCGCCGGCGGACAACTTATCTAGGATGAACAACGATTCTCCGCTGGGGGAAAACTTATCTCCGCCTGCGGAAAACTTATCTCCACTGGCAGACAATTTATCTCCGCTGGCGGGAAATTTATTTCAGCTGGCGGACAACATATTTCCGTTGACGAACAACGTTTCTCCGCTGGCAGAAAACTTATCTCCGCTGGCGAACAACTTATCTATTCTGGCGGAAGGCTTATCTCCGCTGGCGAAAATTTTTCACCACTGGCGGACAACTTATTTCCGCTGACGAACAACGTTTCTCCGCTGGCGAAAAACTTATCTCCGCTGGCGGACATCTTGTCTCCGCTGGCAGACAATTTATCTCCGCTGGCGGGAAATTTATATCCACTGGCGGACAACTTATCTCCGCTGACGAACAACGTTTCTCCGCTGGCAGAAAATTTATCTCCGCTGGCGAACAACTTATCTGGATGAACAACGCTTATCTCCGCTGGCGAAAATTCTTTATCCGCTGGCGGAAACTTATCTCCGCTGGCGAACAATTTATCTCCGCTGGCGGAAATTTATTCCGCTGGCGAAACAACATATTTCCGCTGGCGGACAACGTTATCTCCGCTGGCGAAAACTTATCTCCGCTGGCGAACAACTTATCTCCGCTGGCGGAAATTTTATCTCCGCTGGCGGAAATCTTATCTCCACTGGCGGACAACTTATTTCCGCTGACGAACAACTTTTCTCCGCTGGCAAAAACTTATCTCCGCTGGCGGACAACTTATCTCCGCTGGCAGACAATTTATCTCCGCTGGAAAATTTATCTCCGCTGGCAGACAATTTATCTCCGCTGGCGGACAACTTATCTCCGCTGACGAACAACTTTTCTCCGCTGGCAGAAAACTTATCTCCGCTGGCGAACAACTTATCTCCGCTGGCGGACAACTATTCTCCGCTGGCGGAAAATTTTTCTCCGCTGGCGGACAACTTATTTCCGCTGGCGAACAATTTATCTCCGCTGGCGGAAAACTTATCTCCGCTGGCGGACAACTTATCTCCGCTGGCGAACAATTTATCTCCGCGAACAATTTATCTCCGCTGGCGGACAACTTATCTCCGCTGGCGAACAATTTATCTCCGCTGGCGGATAACTTATCTCCGCTGGCGGACAACTTATCTCCGCTGGCGGACAAATTTATCTCCGCTGGCGGACAACTTATCTCCGCTGGCGAACAAATTTTTCTCCGCTGGCGGAAAACTTATCTCCGCTGGCGAACAACTTATCTCCGCTGGCGGAAAACTTATCTCCGCTGGCGAATCTCTTATCTCCGCTGGCGGACAACTTATCTCCGCTGGCGAACAACTTATCTCCGCTGGCGGAAAACTTATCTCCGCTGGCGGACAACTTATCTCCGCTGGCGGACAATTTATCTCCGCTGGCGGAAATTTATCTCCGCTGGCGGACAACTTATCTCCGCTGGCGGACAACTTATCTCCGCTGGCGGAAAATTATCTCCGCTGGCGGACAACTTATCTCCGCTGGCGGACAACTTTATCTCCGCTGGCGGACAACGCTTTCTCCGCTGGCGGAAAACTTATCTCCGCTGGCGGACAATTTATCTCCGCTGGCGGACAACTTATCTCCGCTGGCGGACAACTAATCTCCGCTGGCGAACAACTTATCTCCGCTGGCGGACAACTTATCTCCGCTGGCGGACAAATTTATCTCCGCTGGCGGACAACTTATCTCCGCTGGCGAACAACTTATCTCCGCTGGCGAAAACTTATCTCCGCTGGCGAAAAACTCCGCTGGCGGACAACTTATCTCCGCTGGCGGACAATTTATCTCCGCTGGACAACTTATCTCCGCTGACGAACAATTTATCTCCGCTGGCGGAAAATTTATCTCCGCTGGCGGACAACTTATCTCCGCTGGCGAACAACTTATCTCCGCTGGCGAAAATTTATATCCGCTGGCGGACAACTTATCTCCGCTGGCGAGCAACTAATCTCAGCTGGCGGAAATCTTGTCTCCGCTGGCGGACTACTTATATCCGCTGGCGGACAATTTATCTCCGCTGGCGGAATTTATCTCCGCTGGCAAAAATTTATCTCCGCTGGCGGACAACTTATCTCCGCTGGCGGACAATTTATCTCCGCTGGCGGGAAATTTATATCCGCTGGCGGACAACTTATCTCCGCTGACGAACAATTTATCTCCGCTGGCGGAAAACTTATCTCCGCTGGCGAACAACTTATCTCCGCTGGCGGAAAACTTATCTCCGCTGGCGAAAAAATTTATCTCCGCTGGCGGACAACTTATCTCCGCTGACGAACAACGTTTCTCCGCTGGCGGAAAACTTATCTCCGCTGGCGGACAACTTATCTCCGCTGGCGGAACAATTTATCTCCGCTGGCGGGAAATTTATATCCGCTGGCGGACAACTTATCTCCGCTGGCGAACAATTTTTCTCCGCTGGCAGACAATTTATCTCCGCTGGCGAAAAATTTATCTCCGCTGGCGGACAACTTATCTCCGCTGGCGAACAACTTATCTCCGCTGGCGGAAAACTTATCTCCGCTGGCGGACAACTTGTCTCCGCTGGCAGACAATTTATCTCCGCTGGCGGAAAATTTATATCCGCTGGCGAACAACTTATCTCCGCTGACGAACAACTTATCTCCGCTGGCGGAAAACTTATCTCCGCTGGCGGACAACTTATCTCCGCTGGCGAGAAATTTATCTCCGCTTGCGGGAAATTTATATCCGCTGGCGGACAACTTTCTCCGCTGGCGAACAACTTATCTCCGCTGGCGGACAACTTATCTCCGCTGGCGAACAACTTATCTCCGCTGGCGGACAATTTATCTCCGCTGGCGGACAATTATCTCCGCTGGCGGAAAATTTATCTCCGCTGGCGAAAACTTATCTCCGCTGGCGGAACTTTATCTCCGCTGGCGGACAACTTATCTCCGCTGGCGAACAACTTATCTCCGCTGGCGGAAACTTATCTCCGCTGGCGAAAACTTATCTCCGCTGGCGGAACAACTTATCTCCGCTGGCGGAAAACTTATCTCCGCTGGCGGACAACTTATCTCCGCTGGCGAAAAACTTATCTCCGCTGGCGGACAACTTATCTCCGCTGGCGGACAACTTATCTCCGCTGGCGGAAACTTTATCTCCGCTGGCGAACAACTTATCTCCGCTGGCAGACAATTTATCTCCGCTGGCGGAAAACTTATCTCCGCTGGCGAACAACTTATCTCCGCTGGCGGACAATTTATCTCCGCTGGCGGACATCTTATCTCCGCTGGCGAACAACTTATCTCCGCTGGCGAACAACTTATCTCCGCTGGCGGACAACTTTATCTCCGCTGGCGGAAAACTTTATATCCGCTGGCGGACAACTTAATCCGCTGGCGAACAATTTATCTCCGCTGGCGAACAACATCTCCGCTGGCGGATCTCCGCTGGCGAACAATCTCCGCTGGCGGAAAAATCCGCTTATCTCCGCTGGCAGACAATTTATCTCCGCTGGCGGACAATTTATCTCCGCTGGCAGAAAACTTATCTCCGCTGGCGAACAACTTATCTCCGCTGGCGGACAACAATTTTATCTCCGCTGGGCGAAAATTATTGTCTCCTCCGAAAGAAGAACACTTATCTCCGCTGGCGATGAAATTTATCTCCGCGATTAGAGACAATATCTAATTCCGCTGGCGAACAACTTTCTCCGCTGGCGAAAACAATCTCCGCTGGCAAACTTTTAAATAACTTAACTAATATCCGCTAAAAACTTAGCCCGCTGGCGAAAACTATCTCCGCTGGCGGAAAACTTATCTCCGCTGACAAATTTCCGCTGGCGGAAACTTATCTCCGCTGGCGAGGACATCCGCATCGGACTTATCGGTTGTTTCTCCGCTTGCCTTTCCGCTGTCGATCTCCGCTGGCGGAAAACTTATCTCCGCTCTTGAGAACCTCAATTCTCCGCTGACGAAAATTTTTTCCGCTGGCGAAACATGGGGTTTCTTATGTCCGCTGGCGAACATCTGAATCTCCGCTGGCGGACAAGCTTATCTCCGCTGGCGGTAAACTTCTTTTCTGCTGATGATACTATTCCGCTCCGTGAAATTTGAGGGCAACTGTCGATTTCCGCTGACGAAACCTTTCCTCCGCTGGCATGACAACTTATCTCCGCTGAATGACTTTCGGTTCGTTCCGCTGGCGGAAAACCAATCTCCGCAACAAAACGAACAATTGCCTTTCTCCGCTGGCGGAAAACATATCTCCGCTGGCAAACAACTTTTCTCCGCTCGGAATGAGGATCCTCTCCGTTGTGCTAATTTGTTCTCCGAATGGCGAAATGTCCTTCATAACTGCAAGACAACTTATCTCCGCTGTTCGACTGGCGGACAACTTTATCTCCGCTGGTAACAATTTTCTCCGCTGGCGAAAAACTGTATCTTTCAAATTATCTCCGCTCGAACAACTCTTTATCCGCTGGCTGGATTGAAATCGCACCTGTACTGCCTTCACGACAAAAAATTTATTGCATAGGCCCGATGTCAACCACATCAAATTCTGCTGCGATCTTTATCTTGATATTAGATATATCATCTAGGTCCTTACATCCAAAATAATGTCATCTACGTAGACAGCTATTACGAACATATTTTTACCTGGCTTACAATACAGACAGGGTTCGCTGACAGTCTTATAAAACCAATGCGCCTGGCGTTGCATCCAACGTAGAGTTCCACACTCTTCCTGATTGTTTTAGCCCATATAACTTTTTGAAGCCGAAAACGTGATTTGGGTGAACTTCGCTGATGAAGCCCTCGGGTTGTCGCAAAAACCTCATCTTCCAATTCGCCGTTGAGATACGCCGTGACAACATCCATTTGATCCGCTGGAGACCATGTTCGACTGCAAGTGCAATTATCAACCTGATAGTTGCACTTATCTCCAACTGGTGCAAATGTTTCAATTTCTTTGTAGTCGATCCCGTAGCGTTGGCTACAACCTTTCTCCACCAGACGTGACTTTTGAGCCTGTTCACGCTTCCATCCGCATTGGACTTGACTGCGTAAACCCATCTGCATTCAATGGACTTTTTCCCGCTAGGCAATTTAGTAAGCGACCACGTGCCGTTCTTCCGCTGGATTCGTACTCGTCCTTCATTGATGCTTTCCATATCTCCGCCTTCAGTAGACCGTTCAGCTTGTGCGTAGTTTTGTGGAACTTGTCTCGTCTGCTGCCAGTATCGCATTGAGCATATGATACTGCTTCCTTTGGTCGTCCTGGTTTGCCCGTCCGTACTATGGTGGGGCGTCCTGGTCCTCTTATTGGTTCTGGAATTACAAGAATGTCATTACTAGACCAAGTCTCCTCCGCTGGCTCATTTTCTGGATCTTTAAATTGCTCGCTATCCATTTCGGGTTCAGAGTCCTGGTTTTGTTGAACCTCAATTGATGGCATGTCATTGGAACCTGATGCATCTAGTTTGCCCCTTCAGGTTCTACAAAATGACATCCCTACTCTCTACGAGTTTCCTGGTTTCTTTACTGATCCGGTATGCTTTGGCCGTATCCGCTGGCGCCCACCATTATATACTCTAAGCCTTTCTGAAAACTTTGATTTCTTTGTTTTATCTAGAGCAATCCGCTGAGCCAAAAAACTGCTTAAATGCGATTTCAAAAGGTGTCACCCCGCTGGCTGGACAACTCTATTTCCGCTGGCAGTTCGAATCGCTTCTCCCCAATAGCATTCACTCAACCCAGCTGCAACAGCTCCGCTGGCGAAAAACTTCCATTTCTACCAACTTTCTGTTGGCAATTTCTGACAACTCCGTTTTGTTCCGCTGGCACTGTTAAGTTTCGCTTTATTCCATTTTGGTTTAGGTAATTGTCAAAAACGTTGGATATGTATTCTGGCCATTGTCGCTTCGTAAAACCTTGACTTTTCTACCAGTTTGGCACTCAACTTGACTTTTAAATTCTTTAAAAGCCTCGAAAACCTGATCTTTGGTTTTAGGAAACTTACTGATACATATTTTGAACAATCATCAATAAATGTGAAAAAATATCGATTGCCTCCCATTGACTGCTTTTGCATTGGACCGCATACATCAGCTGTATTAAGTCTAGTACTCCGCTGGCGACCTGTTTGTGCTCGATTGAAATGGTTGCTGGCAAATTTTCTCTTTTGGCGCATGTTATCTCCACACTTGTTTTGGCTTGTATATGCCCTGGAGACCTATTACCATCTCCTTATTAACCATTTCCTTTAATGCGTCAATTTGTCCGCTGGCCGAACCTATTGTGCCATTTGGCGAACATCTGCCTCCAACATTTACAATGTTCATACACTTTTCCTGATTGTCCTGAACCATAAACAATCCATTTTTCAGATATGCCGAATAACTATTTTTCCGTTTTCAAAAATCATATCTTGATTTTGGCAAAACAACTTTTTTTTCCGCTGTTTTAATAGTTTTGTGACCGATATAAAATTGTATCTCAAATCTGGTACCAAGATAACATTTTCCTCCGTAACGGATCTATCACCGAACTTTACTTGAACAGTTCCATGCCCTTCAGCAATAAGTGATTTCCGCTGGCTAAAAAACTTTTTGATTATCTTCCGTGAACGACACAAAGCGTTCATTGTCACAACATAGATGCGCCGTGGCGCCACTGTCTATCCACCATGCATTTAACATCTGGTCATTCCGCTGGCAGAAATTTATCTCCGCTGGTACAAATTTTTCTGGTTCCACTTTGGGATATTCGGTTACGCCGCACGACCCAATCTTTCCCTCCTTTGGCTGTTTGCGCTGGCGAACAACTTCCTTCCTGCTGGCTTTTAGCACGACATTCCGCTTTAAAATGCCCTTCCTTTCCCGCACTTAAAACTTATTTTTTTGCCCTTCAAATTTTTCTTTTTCTTAAAATTTTTGTTGTCATAACTGACGTGTTAGTTCCGCTGTTACTTGTAATTTCCGCTGGCTAATGCTATCTTCCTGCCTATTCGCTTCTTCAGAAATTTTTATTTTTAGCATGCTCAAGCTCGGCAAATCATCTCCGCTGGCGCAACAACAAATCTCCGCTGGCGAACAATTTAGGCAAACCATTAAACTTAACTCCGCTGGTAAAATCTTTTCCGCTGGCAACCTTTATGTTGACCGCTGCTAAACCTCGTGTACCACCTGGAATTTCCGCAAATAATCCTGTGCACTTATACCATCCGACATTTTTAACGTCAACAATTGTTTAATTCCGCACTACCCTTGCTGGTCCGCTGGCCTGTGAATTTTATTCCGCTTTTGCAATGCCTGTGACGACGGCGGACAATTTTTAATATTGTTTAGTTGAGTCGATTTAAACAAAGTAAAATTGCTGGCAACGCCTTTTGATCCTTTATCTCCGCTGGCACGTTGCTCATTTGTTGCACTTTCACTAAGCTCAATTTTACCACTGACGATTGGCCACAAATCATTTTGTATGAGAACACTTCTCATCAAAACTTCCCATGTGCTTATAATTGTTGGCGTCCAGTTTATCAATATTGAAATTCATATTTCCACTCATTTTGGCGGACAACTTATTGTCCCGCTGGCGAACAAAATTTCTAACTGTCGATCGTCTCATGCTCCAACTACGACGACACAACTGTTGTCCTTGCTTCTTTTTTTTTTTTCGTTTCCTTTTATGTATCCCTCCGAGTTGCTGGCGGACAACTTATCTCCGATTTTCAAAGTCTTCCGCTGGCGGAAAACTTTTGGTATACACACGCAATTTTGTACGGCTTGGCATACGCACTCCGCTGGTATACACACTTGAGTCTCCGCTGGCTTTTGTGTTTTTGATCCGCTGGGACTTCTTTATTTTGGACTTAAAACAACGGCAACGGTCCGATTGGCTGCAAAATTCTAATCAAAAACACTGGCGAATCTCTGTTGAATTTGTTCAACTTGTTTTTTTCCGCCGGAAATTTGTACACACACCAATGAGTCTATGCCGTTTTTTTCCGCGACACTGCTTTTCCGCTGGCACCAAACAATTTTATTGTTTCTCACTGTCCGCTGTTTAATACTTTCTATCTGCCTGGCCCATAACCTGTTCCGCTGGTTATTTTATTTGTAATACAGCAGAAGTTCAGTATACAGAATTATATCCGCTGGCGAGTAACATACGCAAGAGACTGACGCCGAAAGAAGAACATCGATATGAGAGCATCGATATGAGAACATCGATATGCAGCTGGGCACATGCGCAGTGTTGTTAGAGATCAATATCTAATTATCGTGGCGGTCACTTTGAACAAAGAACTTATCTCCGCTGGCGGAAAACTCATCTCCACTGGCGGACATCTTGTCTCCGCTGGCGGAAAACTTATCACCGCTGGCGGACATCTTGTCTCCTCTGGCGGAAATTTTTCTCCGCTGGCGGACATCTTGTCTCCGCTGGCGGACATCTTATCTCCGCTGGCGGACATCTTGTCTCCGCTGACAGACAATTTATCTCCGCTGGCGGGAAATTTATATCCGCTGGCGGACAATTTATCTCCGCAGACGAACAACGCTTTTTAATTTGGACGTTGACTGGCGAACAACTGCATCTTTCAAGAGGCGATGCATCTTTACTGCACCGTCCGCTGGCGTGAAACCAGCATCCGCTGGCTGTTACGCGCGGATCCGCTGGCAAAACAAGCCCTCCGCTGGCGGAAAATTTACCTCCGCTGGCGAACAATTTATCTCCGCTGGCGGAAAGCTTATCTCCGCTGGCGAACAAAGAAAGCTGGCGGACAACTAACATCCGCTGGGAAAATTAGCTCTAAACTTACTAAGAAACTTATCTCCGCTGGCAAAAACAAATCTCCACTGGCAACAACTAATTCCGCTAGACAACTTATCTAAGGCTTAGTAATTTCTCCGCTGGCGAACAAGAATTAGCTGGCGGATATAATATCCGGTGGAGCGAATTATAATCCGCTGGCATAAGACCCTAAACGGTTCCGCTGGAATAATTCGATCTCCGCTGGAAGGAACAACGGTATAAAATTCCGCTAGGCGGAAGTCTTAATGGGAATCGGAACAACTTATCTCCGCTGGCAACATTTATCTCCGCTGGGGCTGTCTATGTCACCTCCGCTGGCGGTGCTTATCTCCACTGGCAAGCATTTTCCGCTACGGTTAATTTATCTCCGATGGGAGAACAACTTAATAGCTGTCTACTAGAGTCCGCTGGGGAGTCTTATCTCCCTGGCATCCCAACTTTCTCCGCTGGCAGAAAAATCTCCGCTGGCAAAAGTTTTTCTGTACTGCTTCTATACGGTCTCCGCTGGCGGTACTTTGTATTGAGGGCAACTTATCCATACACAGGATCTCCGCTGGCGGAAAAATTATCTCCGCTGGCGTAAAATAGATCTCCTTGGCGGACATAGGGGTCCGCTGGCAAAACTTATCTCCGCTGGCGGAAAATTTATATCCGCTGGCGGACCAACAACGCCCATGAAAACTTCTCCGCTGGCGGAAAAACTTATCTCCGCTGGCGGACAACTTATCTCCGCTGGCGGACAACTTTCTCCGCTGGCGGAAAACGATCATTCTCCGCTGGCTTTAATTTTCGAGGCATTTCCGCTGGCGGACAAGTTTCTCCGCTGGCGGAATTTATTCCGCTGGCGGCTATCTCCGCTGGCGGACAATGAAATGTCCGCTGGCGGACAATTTATCTCCGCTGGCGGAAACTTATCTCCGCTGGCGGAAAAACTTTCTCCGCTGGCGGAAAATTTATCTCCGCTGGCGGAAAACTTATCTCCGCTGGCGGACAACTTATCTCCGCTGGCGAAAAAACTTATCTCCGCTGGCGGACAACTTATCTCCGCTGGCGGAAAACTTATCTCCGCTGGCGGACATCTTATCTCCGCTGGCAGACAATTTATCTCCGCTGGCGGACAACTTATCTCCGCTGGCGGACAAGATCCGCTGGCGAACAACTTATCTCCGCTGGCGGAAACTTTATCTCCGCTGGCGGGAAACTTATCTCCGCTGGCGGACACTTATCTCCGCTGGCGGGAATGGTTTTATCTCCGCTGGCGGACAACTTTATCTCCGCTGGCGGACAATTTATCTCCGCTGGCAGGACTCTTTATCTCCGCTGGCGGAAAACTTATCTCCGCTGGCGGACAACTTATCTCCGCTGGAAGACAATTTATCTCCGCTGGCGGAAAACTTATCTCCGCTGGCGGACAATTTATCTCCGCTGGCGGAAAACTTATCTCCGCTGGCGGACAACTTATCTCCGCTGGCGGACAACTTATCTCCGCTGGTAAACTTATCTCCGCTGGCGAAAAATTTATCTCCGCTGGCGGACAAACTTATCTCCGCTGGCGGAATCCGCTAATCTCGCTGGCTGGTTGAAAACTTACAATTAATCTCCGCTGGCGGAAAACTTATCTCCGCTGGCGGAAAATTTATCTCCGCTGGCGGACATCTTATCTCCGCTGGCGAACATTTTATCTCCGCTGGCGGACAACTTTCTCCGCTGGCGGAAAATTTATCTCCGCTGGCGGAAACTTATATCCGCTGGCGGACAACTTATCTCCGCTGGCGAACAACTTATCTCCGCTGGCGGAAAACTTATCTCCGCTGGCGGAAAACTTATCTCCGCTGGCGAACAACTTATCTCCGCTGGCGGGGTGTTTATCTCCGCTGGCGGACAACTTATCTCCGCTGGCGAACAACGTTTCTCCGCTGGCGGAAAACTTATCTCCGCTGGCGGACAACTTATCTCCGCTGGCGGACAATTTATCTCCGCTGGCGGACAATTTATCTCCGCTGGCGGACATTCTTATCTCCGCTGGCGAACATCTTTCTCCGCTGGCGGACAACTTAACTGCGCTGGCGGTAAATTTATCTCCGCTGGCGGACAACTTATCTCCGCTGGCGGAAAAATCTCCGCTGGCGGACATCTTTCTCCGCTGGCGGACAACTTTTCTCCGCTGGCAAAAAAATTTATCTCCGCTGGCGGAAAACTTATCTCCGCTGGCGGACAACTTATCTCCGCTGGCGAAAAATTTATCTCCGCTGGCGGACAACTTATTCTCCGCTGGCGAACAATTTATCTCCGCTGGCGGAAATTTATCTCCGCTGGCGGACAATTTATCTCCGCTGGCGAGACAATTTATCTCCGCTGGAACAATTTATCTCCGCTGGGGAGTTCTTATCTCCGCTGGCGGACAACTTATCTCCGCTGGCGGACAATTTATCTCCGCTGGCGGAAAATTTATCTCCGCTGGCGGACAACTTATCTCCGCTGGCGGACATTTTATCTCCGCTGGCGGAATTTTTATCTCCGCTGGCGGACAACTTATCTCCGCTGGCGGAACTCTTTTATCTCCGCTGGCGAAAAACTTATCTCCGCTGGCGGACAACTTATCTCCGCTGGCGAACAAAAAATCTCCGCTGGCGAAAAATTTATATCCGCTGGCGGATGTTTATTTCCGCTGGCGGACATCTTTTCTCCGCTGGCAGACAATTTATCTCCGCTGGCGGAAAATTATCTCCGCTGGCGGACAACTTATCTCCGCTGGCGGAAAAAATTTTATCTCCGCTGGCGAACAATTTATCTCCGCTGGCGGACATCTTTACTCTCCGCTGGCGAACAAATTTATCTCCGCTGGCGGACAACTTATCTCCGCTGGCGGACAATTTATCTCCGCTGGCGTGAACTTATCTCCGCTGGCGGACAACTTATCTCCGCTGGCGGACAACTTATCTCCGCTGGCGGACATACATCTCCGCTGGCGGAGGTTTTTATCTCCGCTGGCGAACAATTTATCTCCGCTTGAAATTTATCTCCGCTGGCGGGAAATTTTATCTCCGCTGGCGGACAATTTATCTCCGCTGGCGGACACTTATCTCCGCTGGCGGACAACTTATCTCCGCTGGCGGACAACTTATCTCCGCTGGCGGACAATTTGTCTCCGCTGGCGAAAATTTTATATCCGCTGGCGGACAACTTATCTCCGCTGGCGGAACAATTTATCTCCGGCTGGCGGACAATTTATCTCCGCTGGCGGACAAATTTATCTCCGCTGGCGGACAACTTATCTCCGCTGGCGGAACAACTTATCTCCGCTGGCGGAAAACTTATCTCCGCTGGCGGACAATCTTATCTCCGCTGGCAGACAATTTATCTCCGCTGGCGGAAATTTATCTCCGCTGGCGAACAACTTATCTCCGCTGGCGAAAACTTATCTCCGCTGGCGGACATCTCACTCTCCGCTGGCGAACAACTTATCTCCGCTGGCGAACAACTTATCTCCGCTGGCCGAAAATTTATGTCCGCTGGCGGAAAATTTATCTCCGCTGGCGGAAACTTTATCTCCGCTGGCGGACAATTTATCTCCGCTAAGAAATTTATCTCCGCTGGCGGACAACTTATCTCCGCTGGCGGACAATTTATCTCCGCTGAAAAGACAATTTATCTCCGCTGGCAAACAACTTATCTCCGCTGGCCTTTATCTCCGCTGGCGGACAACTTATCTCCGCTGGCGGACAATTTATCTCCGCTGGCGGACAATTTATCTCCGCTGGCGGACAACTTATCTCCGCTGGCGGACAATTTATCTCCGCTGGCGGCAAACTGGGATCCGCTGGCGGACAACTTATCTCCGCTGGCGGACAATTTATCTCCGCTGGCGGAAAACTTATCTCCGCTGGCGAACAACTTATCTCCGCTGGCGGAAAATTTATCTCCGCTGGCAGAAAACTTATCTCCGCTGGCGGACAACTTATCTCCGCTGGCGGAAAACTTATC
The DNA here is from genome assembly GCA_008121275.1 of Drosophila lowei. Lineage (NCBI taxonomy): Eukaryota > Metazoa > Arthropoda > Insecta > Diptera > Drosophilidae > Drosophila > Drosophila lowei. The sequence goes on along the minus strand of VHIG01000021.1, from coordinate 14,580 downwards.
TCCGCTGGCGGACAACTTATCTCCGCTGGCGGACAAAATCTCCGCTGGCGGACAACTTATCTCCGCTGGCGAACAACTTATCTCCGCTGGCGGACAATTTATCTCCGCTGGCGGAAAACTTATCTCCGCTGGCGGACAATTTATCTCCGCTGGCGGACAACAAATCTCCGCTGGCGGACAATTTATCTCCGCTGGCGAACAACTTATCTCCGCTGGCGGACAACTTATCTCCGCTGGCGAACAACTTATCTCCGCTGGCGGAAAACTTATCTCCGCTGGCGGACATCTTATCTCCGCTGGCGACATCTTATCTCCGCTGGCGGACAACTTATCTCCGCTGGCGGACAACTTATCTCCGCTGGCGGACAACTTATCTCCGCTGGCGGAAAACTTATCTCCGCTGGCGGACAACTTATCTCCGCTGGCGAACAACTTATCTCCGCTGGCGGACAATTTATCTCCGCTGGCAGACAATTTATCTCCGCTGGCGGAAATTTATCTCCGCTGGCGGACAATACATCTCCGCTGGCGGACAACTTATCTCCGCTGGCGGACAACTTATCTCCGCTGGCGGACAACTTATCTCCGCTGGCGGACAACTTATCTCCGCTGGCGGAAATTTATCTCCGCTGGCGAACAACTTATCTCCGCTGGCGAACAATTTATCTCCGCTGGCGGACATCTTATCTCCGCTGGCGAAAACTTATCTCCGCTGGCGGACAACTTATCTCCGCTGGCGGACAATTTATCTCCGCTGGCGGACAACTTATCTCCGCTGGCGGACAATTTATCTCCGCTCCGCTGGCGACAACTTATCTCCGCTGGCGGAACAACTTATCTCCGCTGACGAACAACGTTTCTCCGCTGGCGGAAAACTTATCTCCGCTGGCGGAAAACTTATCTCCGCTGGCGGAAAACTTATCTCCGCTGGCGGACATCTTATCTCCGCTGGCAACAGGAAATCTCCGCTGGCGGGAAATTTATATCCGCTGGCGGAAACTTATCTCCGCTGGCGGACAACTATTCTCCTGGCTAACAAATTTATCTCCGCTGGCGGAAAACTTATCTCCGCTGGCGGACAACTTATCTCCGCTGGCGAAAACTTTATCTCCGCTGGCGGACAACTTATCTCCGCTGGCGGACAACTTATCTCCGCTGGCGGAAAACTTATCTCCGCTGGCGGAAAACTTATCTCCGCTGGCAGACAATTTATCTCCGCTGGCGGGAAATTTATATCCGCTGGCGGACAACTTATCTCCGCTGGCGAACAACTTATCTCCGCTGGCGGAAAACTCATCTCCGCTGGCGGACATCTTATCTCCGCTGGCAGACAACTTATCTCCGCTGGCGAACAACTTATCTCCGCTGGCGGACAACTTATCTCCGCTGGCGGAAAACTTATCTCCGCTGGCGGACAACTTATCTCCGCTGGCGGAAAACTTATCTCCGCTGGCGGACATCTTATCTCCGCTGGCGGACATCTTATCTCCGCTGGCGGGAAATTTATATCCGGACATCTTATCTCCGCTGGCGGACAACTTATCTCCGCTGGCGGACAATTTTATCTCCGCTGGCGGAAATCTTATCTCCGCTGGCGGACAATTTATCTCCGCTGGCGGACAACTTATCTCCGCTGGCGAACAACTTATCTCCGCTGGCGGAAAACTTATCTCCGCTGGCGGACAACTTATCTCCGCTGGCGGACATCTTGTCTCCGCTGGCGGACAATTTATCTCCGCTGGCGGACAACTTATATCCGCTGGCGAACAACTTATCTCCGCTGGCGGACAATTTATCTCCGCTGGCGGAAAATTTATATCCGCTGGCGGAAAACTTATCTCCGCTGGCGAACAACTTATCTCCGCTGGCGGACAACTTATCTCCGCTGGCGGACAATTTATCTCCGCTGGCGGACAACTTATCTCCGCTGGCGGACAACTTATCTCCGCTGGCGGAAAATTTATCTCCGCTGGCGGACAACTTATCTCCGCTGGCAGACAATTTATCTCCGCTGGCGGAAAAATTTATATCCGCTGGCGGACAACTTATCTCCGCTGGCGAACAACTTATCTCCGCTGGCGGACAACTTATCTCCGCTGGCGAACAACTTATCTCCGCTGGCGGACAACTCATCTCCGCTGGCGGACATCTTGTCTCCGCTGGCGGAAAACTTATCTCCGCTGGCGGACATCTTATCTCCGCTGGCGGAAAATTTATCTCCGCTGGCGGAAATCTTATCTCCGCTGGCGGACATCTTGTCTCCGCTGGCGGACAATTTATCTCCGCTGGCGGAAAATTTATCTCCGCTGGCGGACAATTTATCTCCGCTGACGAACAACTTATCTCCGCTGGCGAACAACTTATCTCCGCTGGCGGACAATTTATCTCCGCTGGCGGGAAATTTATATCCGCTGGCGGACAACTTATCTCCGCTGGCGAACAACGTTTCTCCGCTGGCGAACAACTTATCTCCGCTGGCGAACAACTTATCTCCGCTGGCGGACAATTTCATCTCCGCTGGCGGACATCTTATCTCCGCTGGCGGACAATTTATCTCCGCTGGCGGACATCTTGTCTCCGCTGGCGGAAAATTTATCTCCGCTGGCGGACAACTTATCTCCGCTGGCGGACATCTTATCTCCGCTGGCGGACAATTTATATCCGCTGGCGGACAATTTATCTCCGCTGGCGAACAACTTATCTCCGCTGGCGGAAATTTTATCTCCGCTGGCGGACAACTTATCTCCGCTGGCGGACAATTTATCTCCGCTGGCGGGAAATTTATCTCCGCTGGCGGACAACTTATCTCCGCTGGCGGACAACTTATCTCCGCTGGCGGACAACTTATCTCCGCTGGCGAACAACTTATCTCCGCTGGCGGAAAATTTATCTCCGCTGGCGGAAAATTTATCTCCGCTGGCGGAAAACTTATCTCCGCTGGCGAACAACTTATCTCCGCTGGCGGACAACTTATCTCCGCTGGCGAACAATTTATCTCCGCTGGCGGACAATTTTATCTCCGCTGGACGAACAATTTATCTCCGCTGGCGGAAAACTTATCTCCGCTGGCGGACAACTTATCTCCGCTGGCGGGAAATTTATATCCGCTGGCGGACAACTTATATCCGCTGGATGAACAACTTTTCTCCGCTGGCGGAAAACTTATCTCCGCTGGCGAACAACTTATCTCCGCTGGCGGAAAACTCATCTCCACTGGCGGACATCTTGTCTCCGCTGGCGGAAAATTTATCTCCGCTGGCGGACATCTTATCTCCGCTGGCGGAAAACTTATCTCCGCTGGCGGGAAACTTATATCCGCTGGCGGACAACTTATCTCCGCTGACGAACAACTTATCTCCGCTGGCGGAAAACTTATCTCCGCTGGCGGACATCTTATCTCCGCTGGCGGAAAATTTATCTCCGCTGGCGAACAACTTATCTCCGCTGGCGGAAAACTTATCTCCGCTGGCGGACAATTTATCTCCGCTGGCGGGAAATTTATCTCCGCTGGCGGACAACTTATCTCCGCTGGCGAACAACTTATCTCCGCTGGCGGAAACGTTTCTCCGCTGGCGGAAATCTTATCTCCGCTGGCGAACAACTTATCTCCGCTGGCGGAAAATTTATCTCCGCTGGCGGACATCTTATCTCCGCTGGCGAACAACTTATCTCCGCTGGCGGAAAACTTATCTCCGCTGGCGGACATCTTATCTCCGCTGGCAGACAATTTTATCTCCGGCTGGCTCCTGAACAATTTTCTCCGCTGGCGAACAACTTATCTCCGCTGGCGGACAATTTATCTCCGCTGGCGGAAAATTTATATCCGCTGGCGGAAAACTTATCTCCGCTGGCGAACAACTTTATCTCCGCTGGCGGAAAACTCATCTCCGCTGGCGGACATCTTATCTCCGCTGGCGGAAATTTATATCCGCTGGCGGACAACTTATCTCCGATGAACAACTTTTCTCCGCTGGCGGACAACTTATCTCCGCTGGCGAACAATTTATATCCGCTGGCGGACATCTTATCTCCGCTGGCGAACAATTTATCTCCGCTGGCGGACTGGTTTATCTCCGCTGGCGAACAACTTATCTCAGCTGGCGGACAATTTATCTCCGCTGGCGGACATCTTGTCTCCGCTGGCAGACAATTTATCTCCGCTGTCGAGAAATTTATATCCGCTGGCAGAAAACTTATCTCCGCTGGCGAACAACTTATCTCCGCTGGCAGACAATATATCTCCGCTGGCGGGAACTTTATATCCGCCGGCGGACAACTTATCCCGGATGGTTTCTCCGCTGGGGGAAAACTTATCTCCGCCTGCGGAAAACTTATCTCCACTGGCAGACAATTTATCTCTGCTGGCGGGAAATTTATTTCAGCTGGCGGACAACATATTTCCGTTGACGAACAACGTTTCTCTGCTGGCAGAAAACTTATCTCCGCTGGCGAACAACTTATCTATGCTGGCGGAAAACTTATCTCCGCTGGCGAAAATCTTTCTCCACTGGCGGACAACTTATTTCCGCTGACGAACAACGTTTCTCCGCTGGCAAAAACTTATCTCCACTCTGCACCAACATTTGTTTATGATTGCAGAAAATGAAAACTGTGGAAAAAGAAAGCGGAAAATTGTATATTACAACGAAAGGGAAGAAGGAGGGGCAGAGGCAGAGGGAAAACGAGCGCCGCTTGACTATTATATTGCTTTTGTGGGAATGCCAGGAACTCTGTGTCTGTGTGTGGAGTATGGGTATGTGTACTTTATTAGTCACTGTCACAGAGAACGAACGCGCTGCATAGTTGCTCCCCAAAGTGCCATCGCGCAAAACGATGTTGATGCTGATGTGTGTGTGTTGATAAGCGGGCATGGTAACTCTCTTTTTGTTGTCCCCTTCCCCTGATGCTATGACTGTCTCTCTGTTATTGCCGAAAATGTATAAAAATACACGCACACAGCCACAGCCATCTTCACCTAGATTGGTAGGGTTGCCAGGCTTTGGGGGCTCTGCGCAAGGCGGGACTGAAGGCCAAAACGGAGTCAATCGACAACCCTGGGAGCGCACTGTGAAACCCACGCACGCCCCAAAGTATGCAAAGCCAAAAGCGAAAAATATGTTTAGTCCTATAAAACAACGCGAACGCACACGTGTGGGCGTGGAGGGGTGTGTGGGGAGTGCGACAGAAACACATAAAAGAAAATTGACTGCGAAAATGGATATCATTCTACCACCTCACTCCACAAAAGAATGTCCTCCTGCTGGAGTGGAGATGCGTCATTTAGTTTTGTTTTTAACATTTTGTTGCCGGATCTTCATCTTGCTCTTATCTCAACTGGAGATCCTTCCTGTTTTGTCAATGGCTATCCTTGAATCAAACAGAGTGCCGCTCTTCGAACTGCTCTAGGACCTACTTCGGACTGCGGACTGTGGACTCTTGGCGCTTTAAGCCTTGTCACGCTCCTTCTACGCACACACATCAAAAGTGGCATTCATTAGCTTTATGCTTATGCCGTCGAGGTTTATGAGTCTCAGCATGCGTCACACGCCTCTCTCTGTGTGTGTTTGTGTGATTTTTAAGCCTCATTGCGAAAGCCCAAAGGTGTTGTGTGCTGTGTCTCTGTCTCTGTGTGCTCCCATTATACATTTCCTCGCCGCCTGCTCCTCCGAGCACAGCTCGAGCATAATTTCTAATTAACTTTTGCTCGAGGGCGTGGTTGAGTGCGTGTGAGTTACTCCACGATGTGGTGTCGATGAGATCCCCAACTCCCTGTTCCCACAGATCCCAGCGGTTCCCTTTAGCACGTCATCATAAAAATGTTTTGCCAACACATTTATGCGACGCCTCTTGGGCCCTGTACAGATACGGGTGGCAGGGGATTGTGCAGGGAAATGCGTAACAAATGAAGCAAAGAAATATGTACCGAACACAGCAAAACATTCCTCAGCTCTTGGAATGGTTGTAAAACAGCAACCAGAAAAACAACCAACATCCAACAACCACACACCTGTAAGCCGAAGCTTCTTCGTTGTTTTATGCGTTAAGTCATTAAAATGAAAATTTATTATGCGCACTCTCCCCTTCCCTATGCAGGTGGAATGGAAACCCGGGACAAGGGATACACATAAGATGAAGGAAAGGACAAGCCGCCTATGCGGCGTGGCGCATGGCGTATACGCAATGTAAGTCAGCATATATCTCATTAAGCCCGGCCGGAATGCCGCTGAAGTTGCTTCTGATACTGATGCTGCCCCGGCTGTTGCTGCTGATGCCATAATGAAGCCAATAAAGCTTTTTATCTGGCAGAGAACGTGATTTATTTATATGCCTGAGAAATTATACCTAAAGCCGCCTTTGATTTCAAAGCCATATGAAGTTATGTACTGTGTCCTGAATTAAGAAAAAGGGGTATGGGGACTAACGATAACTTAAACCTCTTATTAGGCATTCCAGGGAAAAGTAGCCCAAGATTAAGGCTTGGGGTTTCTTCCACTGATCCTGAAATGGAGAAATCGCTGGCTGTGAAACGGAGACAATATCTGGACAAGCTGAGATTTGCCTTAAGCCATACGGTCCTAAAGGAAGAACGGATTTGGCTTGCGTCTTTCATCACTGATCACTAGATCTCACATATTTTCTTAAATGACGCCGAAATGGAGCCAACCTCCCTTCCATATAGAGAGTGGGCATCACGACACTCATTAAAGTTGGCTGGTGGTTCCAGCAATTACATGTCACATCCCTGCGGAAGTCCTTAATTTGCCAATGCGTGTGCGTGTGTGAGCGGGCTGCCATCCAACTATCCGGAGGAGAAAGTTTGTCAAGTGAAATTTATGCGAGCAGTGGCTGTAATTGAAGCGGAAATCCACAAGAAGCAGCGCCCGAAGAAGAATCTAATAATTTACTTTATTTGCACCTTTGAAGAGTCGTTCTTGTCGCTGTCGTTGGCCGCCCCCAGCCCCAGCCCCAGCCACCACCCCCATCTCCTCTGTGATGGCAGCTGTGGGCAAAACTTTTACACGTACACATGCCATCAGCAAAATGGAAAAGTTTCGCTTTCTCACTAGCAACTTGCCTCTGTCTCTGCCTCTTCTGTATCCTCTTCTCTGGCTGCTTTCCTGCTCATCAAGGCGTGCAAATTAAGAAAATTATCATGCATCGTACCTAGGCGACGGGGATGCCCCGCTGCCCCCATCTGCTCCTGTTTCTTCCCCAAACCCCAACCCCAACCCCAAACCCTGGGGTAAACTTTCTGTGAGCCCGAATCCAATTAAACATAAAAATAAAATAAATTGTGACATTTTCCAATTAGCGGAGCGAATAGTTGTGTGGCAGCAGCAGCAGAAGCAGCAGCAATGGGAGGCAAGAAAGATGAGTCTGCTGACAACATGTGTCATGCCCCCCATCATACTCCTCCTGGCCTGTCAAGACAAATGCCGGCACCGAGATGTCTATCGCTGTCTGGGAATCGCAGTTGGATTTGGAATACGGATACGCAGAAGGAGTCGTAGGTTGGGGGCTAATTAATGGCGTCACAGCAACAAATAGCAACGGGGTCTCCAAGGAGCAGTGTTCGACAGAGGAATACCCTAACCAATATGAATCCAACTGCAAGAAGTAGACTGCTCGTCATGTCCTGCCTTCTGTTTAGCCTAATATTCTCCAACTCTCTAGCCTCTCGTCTGCTGCTGGAAGCATTTCTCGGAAGCTGAAACTAGCTGCAAATTACAAATGAGCTCCACACTCCAGACACACTCAGAGATGGAGATGGGGGCAAGAAGGACAGTCATACAGACAGACGGACTGAGAGTCGAATGTGAAAATAATTGCCAAAAATAACACAGAATTTATTTATGCTCCACTACTCTGCCGCATCTCTACCCTGCACTCTGGTGTCTCTTCGTGGGCGGTGCGGTGCGGTGCGGGTTCTGAGGGCAATTGGCAGTGGGTTTTATGATTTTGCTCGGCATGGCCATAGACAGCTCTCTAAATGAGCAAAAACACAAAAATGTTGAGCAATTTCTCTGCGGCCAGAGCTCTGGACAGACCAGACAGAAGTCCTTCTCCTTTCGGTTCCATGGTTTCCTTCGCTTCTTTGCTTTGCTTTTGCCTTGTGTTTGCTTTGCTCTGACCAACTCTGCTTTCTTGCAATTTGCAACTAATTGCTACAAATTAATTTTAGTATGCTTTTAATGGCATTTTGAATGTGGCAGAGATGGACAGTAGGACATGGATGGGGAATGGAGAATGGGAAATATGGAATGGGGACAATGAAGCCCTTTGTCTGAGAGCAAAAAGGGATTTTTGTGGCTTGCCTTTTGCTTTCTTGCCTTGATTTAATGAGCTGCGACAATCGTCAGTCGCAAGTAAGGGACAGCTTCTAGAAGACTGCCAACAATGGAGCGCATTTGGTTGACAAGGATGCGGGCTCGGCCCTCCTTCGGGGCCAGGCTAAGCAGAATAAAAGTTGTACAAGAAATCTGCGCAATGGAAAGATGAAATATATTTCGTGCCCCACTCGAAGGCGGAAGACGGAAAACGGAAGGCAGTGCGTGCTCATTAGATCTCTATTGTGCTGCATCCGGACTCTGGATTCCGGTTTCCCGGAGTCACTGGCACTTCACACCACGCCCTGCCCTGCCCCTGCCCCTCGCTCTATCTATGTCGCCACCTCTGAATGTAAATCAATTTGTCGTCGTGTCAACAGCACAACTAATTTATTTATGAGTTCGCTTTAAACCTTGATTATTCATATGCCAGGCCAGTGGTGTGCCATGGCAGCCTTCCTTTATCCCCCAATCCTCAATCCTGAGTGCTGTGCCTCGTATGTCCTCTGTTGACTTTCATTAGCTCAAATTACCCAAAAGTACTCGAGTATTGCACGCATAAATCAAACGGAAATCAAATTCACTTGCAGATGCAGTCGAGGAGTCGGCTTTGGGTCCGTCCATAAATGGAGACCCCTGTCAGGAGTACCATCGGATGACCACTGCTGTCCTAATATTAAAATTCTGTTTTAAACCTTAAATTATAACTACCTTTTCTTAGATTAGCTGTTTTAGACTTATTTATGCATGTGATTATTTTCCTGTATATTTGTATATCTCGATCCAGATACCTATCTTTGGTCTCTGTAAGATGACCATTGACTGCGAATTTTCTTTGAGATAGATTTAAATAGAGACTGAATAGTTTGTCCATTCGTAGAAGCCTGGGACAACAAACATTTCCTCACTTCTATAATATCCTTTTCCTAGGGTATGCAGAAATGTAGTTCGGATCACTGCCAGTTGGATAACAGATTGATATTTGTTGGGGTTTAAGTCAATGTTCTAGATGTTCCTTAGACCGAGATTCAGGTCCATGTAGGAGCTCTTCATGGTGAGACTTGCTCAATTTTCTCCATCAATCCCACTTGATTGAGGTTGGCGATCAAGCGCAACTTCACGCTCTCCACACGCCGCTTGGATGCCTTCATCATTTAGGTCTGCTTGGAGGTTAGTTTTGCTTAGTGTCCCCCAAGATGACATTGAACTTTTGTTTGAGGGCATACCGATCGCGCGGCTTGTCGTGCTGCAACAAATCGTCCGTGTTCATCTGGAAGTCCTTCAACAGCTCAGCCACTGCAGCAGACACCCTGATGCAGCACAATTTAAAGCACCTCGAAGTTGGCCATTATCAGCTGCTCCGTGGAGTTGTATTTGGTGCTAAACTCTGGCGACGTCTTGTCAGCTAACGTACACGAGATAGTGAACAGGTAGTTCACGCTCTGGCCCAGGTCCTCCCTGTTTGTATCCGGGCGGATCGAATATGTCCAGAACTTCCTCCTGACGGTCCAACTGTTTGATCTTCCGCCCATCAGCCTGAATGGGAGAGGGGGATGATGCATTTCCTGCACGAATCTACCAGAATCTACTCTCTTGACTGTGGTTTTGTCTCGTATGTTTGCTGAGCCAATAATTATATTTATTTACCTGATCTTTTTACGAAGTACGTTCTTCGAAGGTGCATACATTACTGACATCGTCTTCCCTCCTGCACGATCTTTACCTCATCGGCTTTGACCGGGTAAGTTTTCCTTGGCCAATATCCTCTGGCCACAAACTTTATACGATCCCTCCCTTCCCCGCCAGGTAAGGCTATTAAGTTAATATTTATTACTTTTTATTTAACTCTTCCTTTCATTTTAACAGGTCGCCCCTCCGGTGCCCAGGTATACCTCTTGCGTGCTCGCGGATACCGATATGCTCACAATCGTTTACCAAGGGTTCACCCTTCTGGTCTTCCGGTTCTTATGAGCGAGTGTGCGCTCGATGACGATTCCACTCCAGGCGCCTGACCGGCTAACATCGCGAACTCCCCATGGGCTCCTGCGCACGATACAATGTGCACGTCGAAACATGATTCCTGTCGCGCGAGGCTGTGGTCTTTGGCTGGGCGACCTTTGGGTCCGGCCACTGGCATGGCCCTCTTCTTGCGTCCCACGCTGTTTTCTCCGCCTTTCCAGTGCGCTCGCCGTCGGTACCTCGTCTGCGGATGATTGCGGATCCTCTCGGAAGTCCAGGGATTGCTCCTGGCTGGACTGTGCATCACTGTCTGTCCTGTGGCGGACAAACCATGATGCCGCTGCTGTATCGCTGAGTCGACAATGGGCGTTCCGTCCGCTGCAACAGGGACCAGTGATCGACGGCGGTTGGTCAACGTTGATGGTCACACCCACAAATAATAGCGCTGGGCTTTAGCTTCGAGAGTGAATCGTAAGCTTCGTAAGTGAATCGGTATATAATTGTGGATATATTTTAAAATATATATTCATTCACAGAGGACGCATACCCTACGCTTTGCCCACACCGAGTCGTATCCGATTTCCCCGCCAGACGGAGTCCCATCCAAGCATTACCGCGGTCTATTCGAGACAGACCGAGTCCCATCCCAGTCAGACAAAATCGTATCCCAGCAGGACAGAAGCACGTCCCGATCGGCCCCTAGAGAAAACTAAATATGTACTATCCCAGTCAGACAAATCGTATCCCAGCGGACAGAAGCACGTCCCGATCGGCCCCAAATATCCGAGAAAACTAAAATGTATGGTTGGGGTTTTGGGTCCTTAGGAAGTACAAATATTTTTCAATTACACGAATGGAATGCCAGATCGGGTTTTCTTTGACTATATCTCGGCTATTTATGGGCCGATCGGGGCGGATGTCTTTTCGGATGGATCAGAAAAACCAGTTTCTAATGAAATGCAAAATCCAAATCTTCGGAAGGCTATATCTCAGACATAGGGCCAGATCGGTGAAGGACCAACTCTCCCAGGATCGTGAGGATCCAGAGAATCAACGGCATCAAAATCTCGACTATGAAAGTGAGGCCGATTTTGGAAAATTTAATGATGTAAATCATGTTTTTGCGAAAATCGTGAAAAATGGATGTCCCTTTTCCGGTGGCAGTCGATTGGCAGGACTCTCCCGATCACGAAAAGAATGCCGCCTCCGATCCTGTGGTATAGCAGAGATATAGCGAAAACCAGTATTCTAATGAAATGCAAAATCCAAATCTTCGGAAGGCTATATCTCAGACAAATAGGGCCAGATCGGTGAAGGACCAACTTCCCAGGATCGTGAGGATCCAGAGAATCAACGGCATCAAAATCTCGACTATGAAAGTGAGGCCGATTTTGGAAAATTTAATGATGAACCACTTGTCCGCTGAAAGGGACCAGTGATCGACGGCGGTTGGTCAACGTTGTTGGTCAACCCACGGGAAATAATACGGGTTTTGCTTCGGAGGAATCGTAAGCTTCGTAAGGAATCGGTATATAATTGTATATATTTTAAAATATATATTCCTTCAAGAACTTGCATACCCTACGCTTTACACACCGAGTCGTATCCGATTTCCCCGCCAGACGGAGTCCCATCCAAGCATTACCGCGGTCTATTCGGGAAAGACCGAGTCCTTCCCGTCAGACAGAATCGTATCCCAGCAGGACAGAAGCACGTCCCGATCGGCCCACAAATATCCGGAAAACTAAAATGTACTATCCCAGTCAAAGAATCGTATCCCAGCAGGACAGAATTCACGGCCCCTATCCAAAACTATAGGGGGACCAAGAGAAAACTTGCCAGGAACGCCGTTTCTTTGACTATATCCGGCTATTTATGGGCCGATCGGGGCGGCATGTCTTTTCGGATCGGAAGAAAACCAGTTTCTAATGAAATGCAAAATCAAATCTTCGGAAGGCTATATCTCAGAAAATAGGGCCAGATCGGTGAAGGACCAACTCTCCCAGGATCGTGAGGATCCAGAGAATCAATCGGCATCAAAATCTCGACTATGAAAGTGAGGCCGATTTTGGAAAATTTAATGATGTAACCATCATGATTTTTGCGAAAATCGTGAAAAATGGATGTCCCTTTTCCGGTGGCAGTCGATTGGCAGGACTCTCCCGATCACGAAAAGACATGCCGCTCTCCGATCGGCTGTGGTATAGCAGAGATATAGCGTGCAAAAACCAGTATTCTAATGAAATGAAAATCAAATCTTCGGAAGGCTATATCTCAGACAAATAGGGCCAGATCGGTGAAGGACCAACTCTCCCAGGATCGTGAGGATCCAGAGAATCATCGGCATCAAAATCTCGACTATGAAAGTGAGGCCGATTTTTTGGAAAATTTAATGATGTAACCACGTTTGCGAAAAGGGGACCAGTGATCGCGGCGGTTGGTCAACGTTGGGTCCCCCACGGGAAATAATGAGCGCTTTTTAGCTTCGGAGGAACAATTCGTAAGTGAATCGGTATATAATTTGGGATATTTTTAAAATAATATTCCTTCACAGAGGCTTGATCCCTACCGCCAACCGGGGAATCGTATCCGATTTCCCCGCCAGACGGACTCTCCGCTCACTAAAAATGCCGCTCTCCACGTCGGCTGTGCTATAGCAGAATGTAGCGTGCTGAAAAAACCAGTATTCTAATGAAATGCAAATCCAATCTTCGGAAGGCTATCTCGGACAAATAGGGCCAGATCGGTGAGGACCAACTCTCCCAGCATCGTGAGGATCCAGAGAATCAACCGGCATCAAAACCTCGATCATGGTGTCGAGGCCGATTTTTGCAAATTTAATGATGTAACCATCATGATTTTTGCGAAAATCGTGAAAAATGATGTCCTTTTTCCGGTGGCAGTCGATTGGCAGACTTCCCGCTCACGAAAAGACATGGCTGCCTCCGATCGGCTGCATAAAGCGATAGCGTGCAGAAAACCACCTAATGAAATGCAATCCAAATCTGGAAGGCTATATCTCGGACAAATAGGGCCAGATCGAAGGACTAACTCTCCCAGGACGCAGGATCCAGGAGAATCTATCGGCATCAAAATCTCGACTATGAAAATGAGGCTTATTTTTTGGCAAATTTAATGATGCTAAACCATCATGATTTTTGCGAAAATCGTGAAAAAATGGATGTCCCTTTTTCCGGTGGCAGTAAATTGGCAGGAATCACCCGATCACGAAAAGCACATGCCGCTCTCTCCGATCGGCTGTGGTATAGCAGAGATATGGCGTGCAGAAAAAAACCAGTATTCTAATGAAAATGCAAAATCAAATCTCTGGAAGGCTATATCTCAGACAAATAGGGCCAGATCGGTGGACCAACTCTCCCAGGATCGTGAGGATCAGATAATCAATCGGGATCAAAATCTCGACTATGAAAGTGAGGCCGATTTTTTTGGAAAAATTTAATGATGTAACCATCATGATTTTTGCGAAAATCGTGAAAAAAATGGATATCCTTTTCCGATGTCAGGTCGATTGGCAGGACTCTCCCGATCACGAAAAGACAAGCCGCTCTCGATCGGCTGTGGTACATAACAGAGATATAGCGTGCGAAAAACAGTATTCTAATGGGAATTCAAAGGCTCCAAATCGCTGGGCTATATCAGACAAATAGGGCCAGATCGGTGAAGGACCAACTCTCCCAGGATCGTGAGGATTGAGAATATCGGCATCAAAATCTCGACTATGAAAGTAGGGCGATTTTGGCAAATTAATGATGTAACCATCGGCGATTTTTCCACGAAAATCGTGAAAAAATGGATCAATCCCTTTTCCGGTGAACCAGTTGGTGGGACTCTCCCGATCACGAAAAGACATGCCGCCTCCGATCCTGTGGTATAGCAGAGATATAGCGTGCAGAAAAAACAGTATTCTTAATTGAAAATAAAATCTTCGGAAGGCTATATCTCAAAAATGGGCCAGATCGGTGAAGGACCAACTCTCCCAGGATCGTGAGGATCCAGAGAATCAATCGGCATCAAAATCTCGACTATGAAAGTGGGCCGATTTTTGGCAAATTTTGATGTAACCATCATGATTTTTGCGAAAATCGTGAAAAATGGATGTCCCTTTTCCGGTGGCAGTCGATTGGCAGGACTCTCCCGATCACGAAAAGACATGCCGCTTCCCGATCGGCTGTGGTATAGATGATTGCTGAGAAAAATATTTTTACCTGATTTTTAAAATAATCTTCGAAGGGCAAATTTGACATCCCCCTCTGAGGATGCACCATCGGTTTGA